>CAKNYM010051657.1:197038-216767 GCA_932195095.1 Andricus curvator | reverse complement strand
AAAAATATTCTTACAACTTATTGGTATAGGTTGGAACAAGTTAGAGTAGGTTTTCACAGGTTGGTGCAACTTCGTGCATATTTGAACCAGTTATTATTATTATTTATTTTGTTATATATTATGAGTATTCATATTTCAATTATTACTACCATCATTATCGTCTGAATGTAAGTGCACTTGAATTACATTTTTTGTCATCATTTTTTCGTGTTTGGAAAAGTACGGTGTGAGTTATCTTGGATTATTTTCTCCCTTATCTTGACGTCACTTATGATAATGAATATTGATACATAGCTCGTACACCCCCCCCCCCCACACATATATATATATATATATATATATATATATATAAACGATCTGCTCATGAAATAAATCCGCTTTATAATATTTTGATTCATCTCGTTTGGTACAAGTTAGAACAGGTTGGTGCAATTTTGTCCAGGTGTTCAGGATTCAATGTTTAAGGGAAAGTAAACAAACTCATGCAGTAAATTCAGAGATATATCTTATTAAGTAAACGTATCTTGTACTTATGTTGAAGTCATTCCCTAGCCTGATATTTTAATCAGAACAGCTCCTGTGTTTTTGTTCATCAAGGAATGCCATTTTCCTGGTTTCAATGTTTTATAATGTCCCCTAAAATTAGTTCAGAGACATATCCTTGCTATGCACGCTTCCTCTACGTATTTGAAAGTAATTTCATACCGTAGCAGTTGATTACAAAATCTCTAGTGATTTTAGTTACTAAGAAATAATGATTTCCATACTTGGATGCTTAAGGAATGAAAACACCCCCAAAACATGCTGTTTACCCAAAAAATCGTGATCTCTCTAGTTCGTGGGTATGAACCTTTTGTTTCGGTAAGTCTGATCATCAAAATGTGAAACTTTTAGCCAAATCTACCAAAGAGGTTTTGACAAAAAAACATTTCACTAACATAAGCATTTTTCTATTAAAATACATGTAAAAATTGAAACTTCGACATGTGTTTGTCTCAAAACTATCCATTTTTCTATCTTTTTTTCAAATTTTTAGTCAGCGGGTTCGAAAATACAAAAAAAAATGATTTTTCGAATTTTTAACAAAGGCCATTTACTGTACATTTGGTGCGGTGTCCTTCAGAGCAAATGAGTTTGATTAGAAGAAGTTAACCGATTCTAAGTGAATCATTCAAGAATTGGGCGGTTCAAATTTCATGGACTTTGAAAATCGTCTTGGGATAGCGACTGAAAATTTATTTTCCAGTTGGAAAAAAAATAAAAACTTGCTCGCAAAATACTGGGAGCCTGAATTAGAATGAAAAAGTTTTTATCCTGAAAAATTATTCTTCCCCGGGAAAGTAAAGATTTAGTGTGACGGTATGGCTCTATAACAGATGATTTTTCTCGGAAAGGTCTATAATAAGAAGACAGGTATACGTTTCTTCATGAATAAACAATAATGATTTTGAGAAATATCGTTTCTAATTGCGTCTATTTTCTGAAAAAAGTTTCTTCTCTCGATCTCTCTAGTAGCTTAATGGGAAAGCACCCGACCGGCAATCGGAAGTTCTGAGGTTCGATTCCCAGCGGAGCGAAAGGAGAATATTATGAGAATGTGTTCTTTAAAGCCAAAGGAGCCTCAACAAAAGAGAATTCACAATCAAAAAATTACACTTGTTGATGGATTAACCTTCAATTTTAAATGGGTTTGCACAAATGTGGGGGAAGTGGAAAGATCCAAGCGCGTAGTGCTAGGTAAATACATTATCGAGCGCAAAGCGCGACATCCAACAAAGGCGAAAGCGAGCATTCGATTTAAACGAAGTTGTATACAAAAGTTTGAAACTTTTCTGTACAAAAAATAACATATTATTATCCTTCCAAGAAATATGGATATATTCATTGCGTAATAAGTTATTTCAGGCCCTCTGAATTTAAAAAGATTATTTCATAAATCTAAAGTATTTTTACGACTGTAGCGTTCAAGATAAAAGAATTATGAAGTACAAACAATGTTGAATGGCGAATAAGATAGAGGTGGTTATTATATAAATTGAAGCACTTTTAAGAATAGTTATTAGTTATTTCGACTCTTTTCGATATTTTTAATAAGTTTCTTTATTTAAAGAAAATGCGAATGGCGATTGGTCTTCTGAGTATTATGTTACTGGCTTTCCCCAATCCTATTGGTAAATATTATATCCATAGTTTTCAGTGCAATATTCATTTTCGACTGTGAAATAAAAACTGTAATATATTAAAGGCACTGTCTATGGTTGCAGAATTTTCCGTAGCGTCAGCCCTGAACGGAATGGAAAAGGGGTTAGAGTTACGGAAAATTCCGTAACTATAGACAGTGCGTATATTAAACTAAGTTAATCATAGTGCAAAATGATGTTCAACATTTTTTTAACATGTAATACATAATAGATTTAATGCTTTCACGATTATTCATTATAATAAATTTAAAGTCTGTAGGATATCGCGCTTCGCGCTCGACAATATATATATCTCGCGCTTAGCGCTCGATAATGTATCTACATCGCGTTGCGCGCTGGGGCTTTGTAGGGCCTCCACATTTGTGCACAGACGAATGTGAAAAAAACTTCTGGTCATAAAAGATGGGCTTTGATGATGTATTCGATGCAGTGAGTATACGTACTATTATGACATACATACATGAGAAGTCGTTTGTACATATTGTATATTAAAATTGAAGAACCAAAAATTTTTTAACCCGTTAAAATTTTCAGTTACAGAAACTGAAAATTCCTAAACTGTAACATAATTTTTTGAAACATCTGACTGAAGCGTTATGCAGTTACCGTTGCTGAAATTTCTGTTGCAGTTTAGGAATTTTCAGTTACTGTAACTGAAAATTTCAACGGGTTAAAAACTTTTTGGTCACGATCGGGCCACGCTGACGTTTTTCTAATCTATATCGCCAAGAGAGACGCTTTATGGAGTATTTGTATAACATAAATCATTTGTGAATATTTTTAACAATAGTGGAGTAAATTCATGATCATAAGTAGAATAGGCTCTTTCATAAGCAATTTCAAGTGCATTTAGTGTACAAAGTTTGACTTAAAAACTACTAATGGTAGTCTACCATTTAAATTTTCCAACACCAAACCTCTTTCGATGTTCAAGTCATTGATGTGTGAAAGGAATATGTTTGATGTAAGACTTTTTGCTTTAAGGGCACCCCAGGTCCAAGAAAAAGAAAGAGTTCTCGAAACCGTGATGATAATTTTTGAAATTTGAAATAATTATATTCATGCAGAGTAATATGTACACTGTTAAAAAAGTTTGGAATTCTCCAACACTTGTACAATACAAGCGCAAGGTAAAATTGCAAACACGGTATTGGAATGACGAAATTGCAATACATGTATTGTAGCGTTTATAAGTCGAAAATTGTGCACAAGGAATTCAAGGAAGTAATGGAATTCACGGAATTCAAGGAATTTGCAATATTTATGGAATATAAGGAATTCGCGAAAATGGAAATCACGAAATTCATGGAATTCACGGAATTCATGGAATTTACGGAATTTACGGAATTCATGGAATTCATGAAACTCATGGAATTCATTGAACTCATGGAATTTATGGAATTCACAGAATTCATGGAATTCACGGAATCCATGGAATTCACGGAATTCATGTCATTCGCGGAATTCACAAAATTCATGGAGTTCATGGAATTCACCGCTGAAAAAACCAGTTCTCGTCAGATCACTGAAGTTAAGCAGCGTTGGGCGCGGTTAGCACTTGGATGGGTTACCATTCGAGAAAACTGAGTGCTGTTGGCACATCGTGGGTGTGGTGAGCCCACACTTGTAGTTATTTACTACAAGTTATCAACCTAGAAACACTACCCGAATCGGGTAGTGTCACGCCTACCCCGAAAGGGAAATGGCTTAATGGTATACAATGGAATTCACGGAATTCGTGAAATTCACGGAATTCATGAAATTCACGGAATTCATGGAATTAATGGAATTCATGAAATTAATGGAATTCATGGAATTCGCTGAATTCACGGAATTCATTGAATTCATGGAATTAGTCAAATTCATGGAATTCACGAAATTCATGGAATTCACGGAATTCATGGAATTTACGGAATTCACGGAATTAACGGAATTTATGGAATTCACAGAATTCATGGAATTCACGGAATCCATGGAATTCACGGAATTCTTGTCATTCGCGGAATTCACAAAATTCATGGAGTTCATGGAATTCACGGAATTCGTGAAATTCACGGAATTCATGGAATTAATGGAATTCATGAAATTAATGGAATTCGCGGAATTCGCGGAATTCATTGAATTCATGGAATTTGTCAAATTCATGGAATTCACGGAATTCACGGAATTCATGGAATTCGCGGAACTCATGGAATTCATTAAATTCACGGAATTAATGGAATTCATGGAATTCACAGAATTCATGGAATTCACGAAATTCATGGAATTCAAGACATTCAAGCAATTCGCAATATTCATGAAATTCAAGGAATTTACGAAATTTATGGAATTCACGAAATTCATGGAATTCGCGGAATTCACGGAATTCAAGGAATTCATGGAAATCACAGAATTCGAGTAATTCACGGAATATATGGAATTCAAGGAATTCGCAATATTCATGACATTTAAGGAATTCACGAAATTTATGGAATTCGCAGAATTCACAGAATCCATGAAATTCACGGAATTCATGGTATTCATGGAATTCATGAAATTCACCAAATTAATGGAATTCACGGAATTCAGAGAATTCACTAAATTCATGGAATTCACGGAATTCATGAAATTCACAGAATTCACGGAATTCATGGAATTCACAGAATTCATCAAATTTACGGAATAAGCAGAATTCATGGAATTTATGGAATTACTCTATGTACCCATATACACACTACTATTCTCCAACCGAGCAAGTCACGCCTACACTGAAAGGGAAATGGCTTAATGGTATAATAATAATAATAACGGAATTCACGGAATTCGTAGAATTTATAGAATGCACGGAATTCATGGAATTCATGGAATTTATCAAATTCAGTAAATGGGCAGAATAGACTGTACTCACGAAATTCTCGGAATTAATTGAATTCGCGGAATTCACGAAATTCATGGAATTCCATGAATTCCGTGAAATACTCGAATTCCGTGAATTCCTTGAATTTTATAAATTCCGCGAATTCCTTGAAATCTTTGAATTACGTGAATTCCATGAATTTCATGCATTCCCTGAAGTCCATGCATTCCTTGAATTTCGTGAATTCCTTAGATTTTGTGAATTCCGTAAATTCCGTGAATTCCATCAATTCCTTGAATTCCATCAATTTCTTAATTTTCATAAATTCTGTGAATTCTAATAATTCCACCACTTCCGTGATTTCCTTCTATTCCGTGAAATCTTTGAATTCCTTGAATTCTAGGAATTTCATGAATTCCGTGAACTCCTTGAATTCCATGAATTCCTTGAATTCCTTGAATTCCATGAATTCCTTGAATTCCATGAATTCCATGAATTCCATAAATTCCTTGAATTCCATGAATTTCTTGAATTCCGTGAATTCCTTGAATTCCATGAATTCCTTTAATTCCATGAATTTCATGAATTCCTTGACTTTCATGAATTCCGTGAATTCAATGAATTTCTTGCATTCCATGAATTCCGTAAATTACGTGAATTTCTTGAATTCCGTGAATTCCTTGAATTCCGTGAATTCCTTGAATTCCTTGAATTCCATGAATTTCGAGAGTTCAATTAATTCCGTGAATTCCATGAATGTCCTGAGAAATGATTTACTTTTTTTTTAATTTTTCGGTCCAACAGGTGTCGAGATACCCGCCGCCAATATGATACAGAAGTGTTACTGGCTACTGAACATGTATTGTAAAATTCCAATAAATGTGAGGTACCATAACAATACCAGCATTTGGAAACTATGGTACAACATTTTGTACTGTAGCGTTACCTTACGTTTCGGAAATAAACTTCCAATATGGTTGTTGGAAGTTTTCAGCAGAAATTTTTAACAGTGTAATATATATGATGCACTTTCTAGGATTATTAAAATTGATAACTCAGTTCGGTGGGTCAACAACGCTATTCCTGAATATTAAAACTATTTTGCATTGTCAAAATATATGAACATATCAATTCAAGCGACGTATATTCCTTGTTGTTTTTGCTTATATGTCCTACACTGCTAAAAATTTCCGCATAAAACTTCCACTAAATGTATTGGAAGTTTATTTCCGAAATGTAGGGTAACGCTACAATACATAATGTTGTAGTTTTCAAATTCAACGGATCATGCAGCGGTACATGGGTCGAATGAGACGCATGCGCACAATTTTCGACTTATAAACGCTACAATACATGTATTGGAATTCTCGACGGTGACTTCACGATTTACGACGCTTACAATACATGTATTGCAATTTCGGCATTCCAATACCGTGTTTGCAATTTTTCCTTACGCTTGTATTGTAGAAGTGTTGGATAATTCCAAACATTTTTAACAGTGTACCCAAGAGCTTGTCATAACTAAGTAAAGTAGTTGATTCCTTGTAGACGGTTAAATGTAATTTTTTTGGGCGTTGATGCCAGAATTAATTTCCTATTTATGCTTTCTTTTTACAGAATCAGGTTGGCCACATAAAGATGACGCGGTTCATCCTCCTCCCATTGAACTTTATCTTCACCATTTCGCAAGGTTTTTTTGCAACTCTGGATTTAGCAGGAGACTCTTGTCGTGTGGGAATATACAAGGAAATGGATCAAACATACATCATTGGAGTAATCATAAATGGAGAGTTGCGTCCAATCATGAGTCCTAGAATATTTCTCCTTAATAACTATGGAAGAGTTAAAGTACGCATAGACAAAGCTAACCATGCCAGTGTGATTGTACCAATATTGCATAAGGATCCTCTAAATAATATGTTCTTCAAAGCATTCGATAAGTATAACGTTCGTGCTGCCGTGATGCGCGAATAATTCAACTAAGAAATAAAACTTAAGGTAGTACTGGGGATAAGGGTGGTCATTTTTCAAATTAACAAAAAAAACGTTCCTGTAAAATCTATATAAATACGCGCTTTTTGGTACATTCTGTTCTAAAAATATGCTGTATCAACGAGACACTAATCCTGGCCTATCATGTTTAATTTTTTTATAAATCAGAACAAAAAATGATCATTCGTTTGTTTTACCTTCTCGTTATCACTGATAGTTTTTGTCAATATTTAGTTTAAACACAGTTGTATACTAAAGTTTTAACATTTCTTGTACAAAGTAAAACGTTATCATATCTCGCAAGAAATTCTTATTTTTCTACTACGTAATAATAAATGTTGGTCCATCTAAATTTGATATAATATCATAAATGTGAGGTATTTTTGCGACTTCAATATATAAAATTGAATAAATTTCAATTTCAAATCTTTGAAATTAAACTATTTTGAAGGAAGAATTAAAAATGACATCATTTTAAGGGTTGCAAACCCGCACAGAAACCCTTATAGCTTAGTTGAGGTGTCCGTGCGTCCACCCGTCCTACTTAATTTTGATAACTTGTAGACTGAAGAATAATAGTTTAAATAAACAGCTTTAAAAAATTTCGTCATTACTAAATAATTTCCAACCTTTTGCAAACCATTATAAACAAACTAAGTGTCCATTTCGAAGAACGGAAAACACCTTTGCCATCATCTTTAAAAATATGCCAATGGGACTTTTGAAAATATTTTTTTAAAACGTTTACATCATTGTTTAATGATGTGTAACTTTTGTAAACAAGTGCACTATTTGTACAACAAGATTTAGAATCTCTTAACAATTTAGGAATATTTTAGTGTTTTTAGCTGGAAATTAGTATTTTTTATTTTGAAGTATCTCGTCGTATCCAAGTCCCCAAATAATTCGGGACTAGGCACGGCCTCTTTATTTCAAAAAATTTGGTTTTGCAGAAGATTCGCATATCTCAACAATTTTAGGTTATGTTAGCGTTTGAAACGAAAAATTAATTCTTTTAAAGAAAAATCATTATAATTTTAATAAGATTTAGAATCTTTAAATTATTATTTTTTCAACAATAACAGTTCAAGGTTATGTTATGTTATTTGGAGTATGTTGATGTTTTTCGGTGAAAATTGATATTTTTTGAATTATGTGTGTGTGTGAGTGAGTGGGTATGGTGAGCCCACACTTGTAGTTATTTACTACAAGAAACTAACCTAGAAACACTACTCGAATCGGGTAGTTGTCACGCCTACCCTGAAAGGGAAATGGCTTAATGGTATATATATATATATATATATATATATATATATATATATATATATATGTGTCATAAAAGATTCACAACTTTTAAACAATGTTAGGTTATTTTGGCGTTTTACATCACAAATTTTTATGTCTAAATAAAAAATTATTAGATTAAAATCCATTGCTTTTTATTGTAAATAATAAAATTTAACAGCTTTGAAAATCTTGGATTTTTCTAGTGCTTTTAGTCGGAAATTGAAAGTATTAAAAAACATTAGATTTCAAAGAAGATATAATGATTCTTTACGAATTTTAAGATTTACAATTTTGCACTCAGAACAATTTAGCACCAAATGTTTTTTGGAAATTTCTGGCTCTTCTTTTTAAATTCAGCGTTTTCTCAAATAATTTAGATAATTATTTTTTTTTCTATCAGGTAGTCTCTCATTGTTTAGAAATTCAGAAAAATTCGAAAAGTTATAAATTAACAAAATAGCCGATTTTTTTCAAGAAAAAAATATTCATTTGTAAATATGCGAGATACGGTAAAAAGTACAAGAGAAAAGTTGTTTCTTTCAAAGTGTTCTTGAAAAAATTCTATCAATTTCGACATTTTGCACTAAGCGATTTTTAATATCATTCTATATTTTGTAAATAATCAAATAATTGTGCAAAATATCGACACCATTTTTTTATAGAGGCATTTTCTCTTTCAAGGATTTGAAAACAAAATCATTATTTTGAGACTGAAACTGATTTTTAGAAAAGGGTCGAACTTAAAAAAATCTACAATTTTCTTGATTTAAAAAAGTGCGAAATAATTTTTAAAAAAATTTTCGTAGTATTTGTGGTCATGCGATAGACATGAAATGAGAATCTTTCAAGGTGAATTAAAAAACCATTAGGTTGATTGAAAAAAATTGATCCGAAAAGATTAATTAAATTTAGTTGATTTAAAAATAATTCCGAAGAACTTAACAAATTTCAGAAACAAGTTTGTAGAAAAATGACTAAAGTA
This sequence comes from Andricus curvator, assembly GCA_932195095.1. Lineage (NCBI taxonomy): Eukaryota > Metazoa > Arthropoda > Insecta > Hymenoptera > Cynipidae > Andricus > Andricus curvator. The sequence goes on along the minus strand of CAKNYM010051657.1, from coordinate 207,469 downwards.
ATGTTTTTCTTTAGCAAAAGTGACTATAGTGACTATCGTAAAAATGTGTCAATAAGTGATTTGATCCAATTTATTAATATGCAGCCCTGTTGATGTATACATTAAATTTTCTGTTTTTAAAGCAAAAAATATGATCTGATCAACTAATTTAATAATGAATGCAATAATTAATTGATATGAATGAATGAATTAATTAATATTAGGTTGGATTTGTCCACACAAAAATGACTTTTTTCATCCTCCTTATATTCTAGTTAATGTTGACAATTTCAAAAGTTGTAGAATTTTGCTTTAGAATTTACAGCCAACCGTGTACTACCTTGTATTTGTATTGTTTTTTATTCAGGTTGACGTGATCGCGCACAACGAAATGTAAAAAAAAAGAAAGACCCAAGTTATTACGGGTTATATTAAGTTTTTATAATAAACTATAACGAGTCATTAAAAAAAAAGAAAACAAACATTTGTGAAAAATGTTTCTTCAATTTTCAAATTCTTCGAAGAAATTATTTGGTAAGTTTGTCTGCATAAAAAGTTGACCTAATCCCGCTGCTTTCAGTTATTGTAAGGTTTCATTTTGAGTCCTGAATCTTTTGAAAAATTTTGAATCATTGCAAATATCCGAAACATCTGCTTCAATTATATAATACGAAACATAAAAAAAGTTACGCCAAATAGTAGGTATTAATAAAAGAATAAAAAAAAACAAAAGAAGTAATGGTCCTTCCATTTCATATGTTATAAGAAAATGAAAATTGTAATGTCCAAAAATTAGGCCTTTAAGAATATTTCCTCTTTTTTAGTAATTTAAATGAATCATAGAAGAATCATAGACTCATAGTGTGAACATCTTAGGTTAAATAAAATTTTAGATTAAGGTAACATTTATCAAATGTGTGCACACATAAATCCAACTTTGTGCCGAGGAGTAGGTACTTTCAAAAAACGCTTTTCTGGGAATTTTTAAAAAATCATATAGAGAACGATCCCTCTTTATCCCTCTTGATCCTCTCTTGATTAATGTAGAAACTAAAAGACAACTGAATTGCTTTCAGTGCTTCTATTCCTCAATATGAGGAATATATTATTGTCTAAAATTTGTACTTTAAGACAGAAATAAGAAAATAAGCAGGAACTATTGTTGGAAGTTTCGTGGACACATTTCGAGAATTACGTTTGGGCGAATGCATTTTCATGAACTAGAAGTTTTAAAGATTTTAATTTAAGTCCTTTACCAAGTCTCTGAAACATTATATGACGTCCATGAGTTTATTTCAGCTTGTAGACACATTGAGAAAAATGGATTATACGAACTGGACAATAGAATTAAGGAATAATACACCGTATAGAAAAGTATAATAGCGCATATAATCTATAATATTTTTCTAATATATGAAGATGTTACCAAATATAATCTCTAGATGGTATCTCTAGATGGTACGTCGCATCGTGGGGCGTGTCATATGCATCCGTTTGCGTTAATACAATTATTATTATCGATTAGCAATTCGAACTCGAAAGTTCATTGCCTCATCTACCCGAAACCGCCACGCATCTCTATCCTGTGCATCCTCCATCCAGTTTAAGTAATCATGTCCTAGTTCTTTTAGATCATCCCTTACATTTTTCTCCCATCTGTTTCTCGGTCTGCCTAGAGGTCTCTTACCAGTCGGTTTCCCTCTTAAAACTTGCGCCACTGTTCTTTCAATGCCCATTCTTACTACATGCCCCGCCCATCTTAATTTACGCGCTTTCATTACTCTATTAATATTTGCTGATCCGTAGAGAGCATGCAGCTCATCATTATGCAGTTTTCTCCATTCACCAGTCTCTTCATCCCTCTTTGGACCATAGATTTTTCTAAGTACTTTATTTTCGAAAACTCCAAACCGATTTTCCACTCCCTTTGTCAGCGCCCACGTTTCACACCCGTACATCACGACCGGCATTATTATAATTTTGTAAATTCTTACTTTGATGTTTCTAGATAGCAATCGCGATTTTAGTAGCGTGTTTGCTGCATAATAGCACCCATTGTCAGCGTGCAGCCGCTCGTTGATTTCCGTTTTAATGTTATTTTCGCTAGTTATAATAGACCCGAGGTATTTAAACTCGTTAACCCTTTCGAATTTCATATTTCCGGCCATTAGATCCCCGCCTACATTACTTTGTTCGGATCTGGCAACGGTCATATATTTTGTCTTCGATTCGCTAACTTCCAAACCAATATCTTTGGCTTTTGTGATCAAAAGTTCTGCATTTTTAGCTACGGTTTCTTTATCATCCCCTAGTAAGTCGAGATCTTCCGCATACCCAAGAATTTGTATTATCCCATTGAGGGTAGAACCGGTCGGATTCGCTTGTACTTGTCTGACCACGTATTCTAAAACTAAGTTGAAAAGGGCGCACGAAAGTGAATCGCCCTGTTTCAGGCCATCACGGATCGAAAACTCTTCAGATAAACTTCCGTTTACACGTAATCTACCCCTACTGCCGTTTAAGCAAATTTCGATAAGTCTAACTAATTTTCTTGGTACACCCAAGAACTCTAGGATCCAGTACATTCGTTCGCGTATAATAGAGTCGTAAGCTTTTTTGAAATCGACAAATAGCTGATGTACTACTTCATTAAATTCCCATTTCTTTTCTAACAGTTGTCTAATTGTAAACATTTGATCGCTTGTGAATCGGTTTCGGCGGAATCCACACTAGTAATCCCCAATGATTTCCTCGGCAAAAGGAGTTAGTCTACTTAAGATTGCATTGGCCAGGATCTTATAGCACGAAGGCACAAGTGAAATTCTCCGGTAATTGTTACAGTTCGTTTTATCGCCTTTTTTAAAGATGGGAATAATAATAGAGGTATTCCATTCCTCCGGCATGCGTTCTGTTTTCCAAACTGCGCGTATTAATTTATAAATTTGCCTTGTGAGGCAAGGGCCTCCATTTTTTATTAGTTGTGACGTTAGGTCGTCGATGCTCGCGGCTTTGTTATTTTTCAACTTCTTTATGGCCATTTCTATTTCTACATCAGTAGGATCATCAATTAGTAGATCGGCAGTGTGGATTTCACCGAGATTACCTTCAACGGGGGCTTCGCGTACATTTAATAGCTTATCGAAATAGTTTTTCCATAAATTCAATCTCTCTGTCGCATCGGCTACTAGATTGCCATTTTCGTCCCTCATTACTTCCGTTCTACTTTGGAAGCCTTTCCTTATAAAATTGATTCCCCTGTACATCTCACGCGGGTTATTTTGTTTATTATGCGTTTCTATTGCTAGTATTTTATTCTTTTCCCAGTCCCTTTTCTTGGATCTATAAAGCCTATTTGTACTTTTACTAATCTCGAGATACTTCTTATGTGTTTGATCGCACTTATTTTGTAAACTAATTAGTTTGACCTTCCGACGTTTTTCAAACCAAAGTTTGCACTCTTCGTCAAACCATGGTTTGCTTTTGGTTACTTTCTTTAAACCTATAGTAAGTTTCGCGGCTGTCTTTATCGCCTTTTTCATATTGTTCCACAGGGTTTCCGAGTCCTCCACGTAATTATCGTTATCGTCTCTCTGTTCTTGGAGAACGTCGAAACTATTAGAAATTTCAAATTGATAATTTAATATTTCTGTTGGTGTTTTAAACTAATCTATATTGAAATGAACTGTTGGCTCTGTGCGGCTTGTTTTCTTACTTAACGCTAGCCTTGATCTTAGTTTTACTATCACGAGAAAGTGGTCTGAATTTAAATCCGCTCCCCTGTACGATCTTATATCGAGAATGTTTATATGACGTCTTCTGTCAATTAGAATGTGATCAATCTGATTGTGAGTGATACCATCTGGTGATGTCCAGGTGGCCTTATGTATATTTTTATGCTTGAAAAATGTGCTTTTGACAACGAGGTTCTTTGAAGCTGCAAAGTTTATTACTCTAGTCCCATTATCATTACTGACGTCATGCAAACTTTCCGACCCTATTGTAGGCCTATACATCGGTTCTTTTCCAATTTTCCCGTTGAAATCTCCCAATACTATTTTTGCGTCATACGTTGAGAACTTGTCAAAAACCTGTTCGATTGTTTCGTAAAAAAGATCCTGAGAGTCTTCGTCTTTGTCCTCGGTGGGGCAGTGCACGTTGATTAAAACCTGTTTGCTGAAATAACCATTTAGTACAATGTATGATAACCGATCGTTAATGAATTGCATGTCGATAACCGCTTGCGAAATTCGTTTAATAATGAGAAAACCGGTCCCCAGTGTGCGCCCTTTAGCTCCCCCATAGTGAAAAGTATAGTTATCTTTAGAAATTTACGCGTAATCGCCCAGCCAGCAGGTTTCTTGAAGTGCTATTAAGTCAGTATCTTATATCTGTGCTATCTCAATGAGTTCGCTAAATCCGCCAGTATTTAGACTACGCGCGTTCGGAGTTCCCGCCCTTAGATATTTTACTGTAGTTTTTTGTTGTTGCAAGTTAGCCATGGTAATTTCGTGGAAATCCGCACGTAAGGATCCTATTCCGATCGCAGGTGAGTCCACCGTTCCAGAAGTGATAACTTTCATACCTCTCTGGGTCTACGTATGGGAGCTTTCCGACTTTCACAAGGACCGTGTCAACTTGTCATCGGACACATTACAGTTTCATCCTCATATCCTAACATCCCCCTGCAAGGCAGCGCGCCTACTGGCATCAATACCCCTTTGGCCCTGTGCACGCGAATCATTCCACACATCCCTTGCGGGCAGTGTCATCGCTGCGGTGTCCAATGGGGCAGCAGGATTTTTCCCTTACAAGATTTTTAGTTTTGGTTCGGGTAGAGTTTCTAGGTGGATACACGCTGCACCTCGGCTCGCCAGAACCCAGCCATTGCGTATGAACGCGAATGGGTGAGTCCTCCCAAGCCATGGTTGTCGTGTACCTGTTTTCTCCAAGTGCAAGCTCACCACACCCACGACTGGTTCCTATCGGCTGTCCGCGACTGCTTATTCTTGTATTCGCAGTTAACCTTAGGGGCTGTTCAGCCTTACACCCCGTTCCTCTATCCGCAACCTGAGTAATAATTAAGTTATAAAATACTTATTAGTGCTAAATCACACGTCATTTAGATTTAGAAAATCGGTAAGTTTATTTTTTTTTTCATTACACATCACTGCCACTTGTACAAGTGCAGAAACTTAGCCTCCTTCACTTTTGTTTTTGTAGTCTCATGATAGCCACCTTCCTGCTTACTGTGTGTTTAAAAAATTGAAATTTGTTTCCAGTTCTTATTCCGAGCTCGTCTATCAAAATTTTGTATAAGTTTATGAATACGTTTGCAAAAATAATGATATATATATTCTAATAATCTGGATCGCTGTTGCATAGTTAATAGTCAAAGATTATATCCGGTAACATATTTTTTATTACAGGGTATAATCTATTTTTCTCAGTGCATGGAGACTTGTTTATTAAGTGTTATTAGTGTTCCATTAATGTGTTTCTGCCATTTTACAAATAAGCACGAAGGGCTGTAGCTTCTCATTTTTAAAATATTTTTTTTACAAGCGTATTTGGTTTTTTTGCCTGTTGAATGCTTTTTTTTTGTTTCCTTAGCTTTTCGACATTCTTTGTTACATCATGAAGGGTGGTTCTTTGTTAATTTAACTGTAGTTTTTCCTACTGCAATTTATAGAGAAGCATTCTTGGAGATGATATTGTCGCTTGAAAGGTCAGTTTCTAAGACAATTTTTTTCGATTTGATTAATTACAATATCTCTGTAAAAAATGTCCAGTTGGCTTTCTTCAAATTCCATTTGGGTGAGTCACTCTCGAAGAAATGATTGAAATTTTTCCATACGGAAATATGGAATACACTTGCGAAAGTTCCATACGCTATTATCGGAAAATTTCAAGTCAACAAACAAATGGAGATGCGCAGTAAAGCGCGCATGCGCTACAACCGTAATTATTGAAGGAGAACGAAGAGATTTTTTTTGTTGAGAAAAACCATTTTTAAAATTTTCAGGAAAACTGCAGCCATTCATTCATTTTTTTTAGAATTTTTATATATTCTTCGGATCATTCGATAGATCAAGAACTCTAAGATAAGAAAAAGCACGATTCTTTTTTAAAGCAGATTAATTTTTTTATCTTTGCAGTATTTTATCGAGTCCCTCTTCACACAAAATTTTAAAAAAATTAGTTTGTATTTTTCTGTGACTATTCTGTGACTATTCTAAAGAAATGAGTATTGCTGTCATTCTTCTCCTCGCATTTTGAGGGTTTCTTCATTTTAAACGTAAGTGTAATATAATATTATCTTTGATATTTATATATTTTTAAAAGCATCCAATAGCCCAACATTCTTTCAAAACATAGGAATTAGGGGGATTTTCACGAAAATAGGGGAATAATAGGGAAATAATTTTTTTTTAAATAAAATTAATGTAAATACCATTTTGAGTTCGATATTGAACACTTTAAAATTCTACGATTTCAAGTTGAAATATATTGCATTGTTAACAAAATAGTTGAATTTTTTACCCAAAACAACAACAAATTCATGTTGAAACCAAAATTTGCATTGAAAACCAAATAGTTTAAATTTTAAGCAATATAGATGAATCCCGAATAAAACCGTTGAAGCTCTAATTATATAGTTAAATTTTCAAGCCAAAAATACGATTTTTTTGATAACGGTTGAATTTTCAACAAAAAAGTCATTTTTGAAATAAGAAAAATGAATTTTCTACGATAAAAGGAAAATTTCCATTCGAAAAAAAAAGAATTTTTAATAAAACAGATGAATTTTCAAACAAAGAAGATGACTTTGTTGAAATAGTTGAATTTTCAACATACAAAGATGCGTTTTTAACCAAATGGTCAAATTTTCAAGCAAAACGAAAATTCAGGCCAAACAAAGTTTAATTTTCAAGCAAAAAAACACGAATTTTTTAGAAGGCAGTTGAATGTACAACTCAAAAAGTTGACTTTTTAACAAAAAAATTTAATTTAAACCAAACAAGATAAATCTACCAAAAAACAAATTTCCAAACAGTCGAATCAAATAAAAAAAATCTGCCGTCGTTTGTCCAAAAATTTTATTTTTTTATTTCTCATGTTTTTGATTTTGAGTTTTCATCAAAACCTTGTAGGGCTTTCAAAAAGCAACGTTTTTTTCGCTCGACTTTTTTGTCATATCCTGCGTTTTTTGGCGTAAAATGTTAATTTTCGTTTTTTTTTTTATTTTGAAAATGCTATAACTCTGACAATTTTCTTGCTATCAAAAAAAGTCGGTAGGATAAATTTTTATCGAATTTTCGCGTCTAAAAAATTTTGAAAATTCTCCAACTTTTTGAATTTCTATCCAAAATAGTAAAACCGGTTTTTTCGGATTCAGGGTTCTCATCATGATGAGAATGTAAAAACTAAATTCGTAACAAAATAGTTGAATCCGCAAACAAATATTTGAACTTTCAAATAATAAAGAATAAATTTCCAATCAAAACCAGAATTATGGAATTGAAAAAAAAAAAATTATTTTTTAATCAAGGAAAGAAGAATTTTTGACGAAATAGTTAAATTTTCAACGAGAAGATAATTATTATATCAAAGATCACGAAATTTCGAAAAAAATACGAGTACATCAATTTTAAATAAAATTGTTGAATTTTAAAGCCAATAGGACAAATTATTCATAAGACAATTGACTTTTCAATCCGAAATTATTTTTTTTAACATAAAAGTTAATTTTTCACTAAATAGTTAAGTTTTCAACAAAATTGTTCAATTTTAATGCCAAAAAGACGAACTTTCCACAAAACAGTGGAATTTTCAACCAGAAAATATGAATTTTCATCTAATCAATTTGTTTATGAAAGTTTATTAAAAATACTATTCTAACAAATAAAAAGCAGAATATAAAGCATTTTCGTGGAGTCAATCTAAAAAGACAAATACAAGAAATTGTATTTGCTTAGGTGTCGAGAAAAATTTTTAAAAATGAATTCGGCAAACTTTGAAAATAAATATTCTTCATTTCAAGAAAAAATCTCAGCCAAAATATTAAATTTTCAATCCAAAAAGACGAATTTCTGGCAAAACAGTTTAGTTTTTAACCCAAAGATATGAATTTTGAACAAAAAAGTTTAATTTTCAACACAAAAATATGAATTTTCTACCAAATTGATTGAATTTTCAACAGAAAAGTTATTATTCAACCAAGAAAGATGAGTTTTCTACCATAAGAGATGAATTTTCTACCAAAAGACGAATTTCGTACGAGTTGAATTAAACAAAACAAAATGAATCTTCAACAAAATAGTTGAATCCTTAAACAAATAGATGAATTTGCAATAAAAAAAGATTAATTTTAAACCAAATACTTAATCAACTAAAAATGGAATCGTTACATTTTCAGTTAAAAAAAAAATAACTTTCAACATATACAAACGAATTTTCAACTAGCTGTATTTACCCAGAGAAGATGAATGTTTAAAAAAAACGAATTTGACAAAAAAATTGAATTTTCAACCAAAAACGTGAATCTCACATAAAAACAGAATTTTTAACAAAGTAGTTCAACTTTTAACCCAAAAAAGTCAATTTTAAACAAAAGATATTAATTTTTCACCAAGAAAATTAATAAAAAAGATAAATTTTCAACAAAATACGGCATTGTTAAGAAAATTGTTGAATTTTTGAGCCAAAGAGACAAATTATCTACAAAACAGTCGCATTTTCAACCGAAAAATATTATTCTTCACCAAATAGTTGAATTTTTAACAAAATAGTTGAATTTTTAACCAAATAGTTCAATTTTAAACCAACAGTTATGAATTTTTAGGAAAAAGTAATTTTCAACAAAATAATGACATTTTCAACCAAACAGTAAACCTTCATTAAAAAAAAAAATTCAACAAAGTCGTTCAAGTTTTAGCCGCGCAGATGAATTTTTAATTAAATAGTTCATTTATCAAGAATATAGTTAAATTTTGAACCAAAGAGATGAGTTTTCAAATAAAAATATAAATCTCCAACAAAAAATTGTTTCTTAACAAAGAGGTTCTACCAAAATTTTTAAACAAAATAGTCGTATCCCCAAGCAAAAAAGTGTAATTTTCAACCAAATAGTTGCACTTTTATCAAAGAAAGATGCATTCTTGACTAAAATAGATGAACTTTCAAATTAAAAAGCTAGGTTTTTCAAAAAATAGTTGAATGTATATAAAAAAAATTTCATTTTGATTTTTTAACAAGAAAATATGAGTTTTGAACAAGAAGTACATTTTCTATCAAGATACTGAAATTTTAATCTAAAGAGACGATTTTTCGGGTCCATATCATCTCACATGCGGCAAGTCTCTCTGCGGCAAGTCACACCTGCGGCAAGTCACACCTGCGGCATGTCACACCTGCGGCAAGTCACATCTGCGGCATGTCACATCTGCGGCATGTCACATCTGCGGTATGTCACATCTGCGGCATGTCACAACTGCGGCTTGTCTCATCTGCGGCATGTCACAACTGCGGCATCTCTACCCAGCGGCTTCTCTCCCGCGCGGCATTTCTCACAGTGAAATTGACATTTTTGCGGCATCTCTCGCCAGTGGCAAGCCTCCCTGTGGCATCTCTCCCCTCAAGAAATTTTTTAAAGTCCAAATGAAAATGGCAAAACTGCGGCAAGTCTCCCAGGACTTATTGTCTCCCCGGCGGCATCTCTCATCCAGAAAAAATTTTCAAGTGCATATAAAATGACAAAACTGCAGCAAGCCTCACAGGACTAATTGTCACATCTGCGGAATTTCTCACCCGCGGCAAATCTCCCCAGAGGCATCTCTCATCCGGGAAAAATATTCAAGTCTACATCAAACTGGCAAAACTGCGGCAAGTCTCACAGGACTAATTGTCACATCTGCGGCAAGTGTCCCAGGATGGATTGTCACATCTGCGGCATCTCTCACCAGCGGCATCTCTCCCCCAAGAAAACTTTCTAAGTCGTTCTAAAGATGGCAAAAGTGCGGCAAGTCTCTCCAGCGGCATCTCTCACCCAAGAAAATTTTCTAAGACGTTCTAAAGATGGCAAAAGTGCGGCAAGTCTCTCCAGGGGCATCTCTCCCCCAAGAAAATGTTCTAAGTCGTTCTAAAGATGGCAAAAGTGCGGCAAGTCTCTCCAACGGCATCTCTCCCCAAGAAAATTTTCTAAGACGTTCTAAAGATGGCAAAACTGCGGCAAGTCTACCCAGCGACATCTCTCCCCCATGAAAATTTTCTAAGTCGTTCTAAAGATGGCAAAACTGCGGCAAGTCTCTCAAGCGACATCTATCGCCCCAGAAAATTTTCTGAGGGGGAGACTTGCCGCACTTTTGCCATATTTAGGACTACTCAGAGAATGTTCTTGGGCGAGAGCTGCCGCTGGGGAGACTTGCCGCAGTTTGGCCATCTTTCGAACTATTC
>CAKNYM010051657.1:168497-197028 GCA_932195095.1 Andricus curvator | reverse complement strand
AAATTTTCTTGGAGGAGAGATGCCGCTGGGGAGACTTGCCGCATTTTTGCCATCTTCAGAACGACCTAGAAAATTTTCTTGGGGGAGAGATGCCGCTGGGAGACTTGCCGCAGTTTTGCCATCTTTAGAACTATTCAGAAAATTTTCCTAATCAAGAGATGCCTCTGGGGAGACTTGCCGCACTTTTGACATCTTTAGAACGTCCGAGAAAATTTTCTTGGGGGAGAGATGCCGCTGGAGAGACTTGCCGCAGATGTGACAATCCATCTTGGGACACTTGCCGCAGATGTGACAATTAGTCCTGTGAGACTTGCCGCAGTTTTGCCAGTTTAATGTAGACTTGATCATTTTTCCCGGATGAGAGATGCCGCTGGGGAGATTTGCCGCGGGTGAGAGATGCCGCAGATGTGACAATTAATCCTGTGAGGCTTGCTGCAGTTTTGCCATTTTATATGCACTTGAAAATTTTTTCTGGATGAGAGATGCCGCCGGGGAGACAATAAGTCCTGGGAGACTTGCCGCAGTTTTGCCATTTTCATTTGGACTTTAAAAAATTTCTTGAGGGGAGAGATGCCACAGGGAGGCTTGCCACTGGCGAGAGATGCCGCAAAAATGTCAATTTTACTGTGAGAAATGCCGCGCGGGAGAGAAGCCGCTGGGTAGAGATGCCGCAGTTGTGACATGCCGCAGATGAGACAAGCCGAAGTTGTGACATGCCGCAGAAGTGACATGCCGCAGATGTGACATGCCGCAGATGTGACTTGCCGCAGGTGTGACTTGCCGCAGAGAGACTTGCCTCATGTGAGATGATATGGACCCCGATTTTTCAACAAAACAGTTGAATTTTCAACCAAAAAGTATCAATTTCTAAAAAAATTGTTCTCGTGTTGAATTTTCCATCAAACAGTTGCATTTTTATCCAAGAAAGATGTAATTTCCACTAAAATAGATAAATTTTTGAATTAAAAAGATAAGTTTTCCAAAAAATAGTTGGATTTCCAACAAAACAGTTGAATTTTCAAAAGAACAGATACATTTTTCAAAAAAAAGTATCAATTTTTAACAAAATTGTTGAATTTGCAATCAAACAGTTGCCATTAAATCCAAGAAAGGTGCAATTTCTATTAAAATAGATGAGTTTTTAACTTAAACAAATTGTCAAAAAAAAAGTTGAATTTCAATCAAAAAAAAAATTTCAGTTTGACTTTTTAATAACTAAATACGAGTTTTAAATAAGAAGTGCATTGCACATTTTCTATCAAGAAATTTGAATTTTCAATCTAAAAAGACGATTTTTCAACAAAACTGTTGAATTTTCAACCAGATAGTTTCACTTTTTATTCAAGATTTATCATAATAATTTTTTTTAACTAGTTTCATTTTACGCGTCTTCAAAAGTGAAAAGCTTCCAATTTTAGCGTAATAGACTCCAACGGAAATTATTTCTGAACTGGAACCCTCAGGTACGCCAGCCTTCTAAGATATAATCCCAGGCTAGAACAAGCAATCGAGGGGTAGCGCGCTGGACGCAATGGTGGGGGTATACTACTCAGGTAAGCAGGTGCGAGTCGCAAATCGCCCGAGTAAAATATACTGAATAATTTTATATCAAATTTCTCATAATTTGAACATTTATTCTTCAATTTTCGTCTTTTTAAGTCAAGTAACATTTTATTGGAATCGTTTTAATCGCTCGCTTAGTTTGAGCGCGCCTAGGGCGCGCGACTATCGGATCTCGCGCTTCGCGCTCGATTATATATTTATCTCGCGCTTCGCGCTCGATTATGTATTCACCTCGCGCTACGCGCTCGGGCGTATTTGCATCGCGCTTTACGCTAGGCTCCTCTAGATTTTTGAACTTCGTGTTCGACTTCGATGAAAAGAAAAAGTTTGTTTGCAAATATTATAAAATTATCAAAACCTCTACATATTAAGTGATTGTTAAATTTATTTTTATTTTAGACTGAAAAGGAACTTTATTTACTCAAGGTTCTATCGAACTTAAGGAACACATTCTCATCCAGACACTCGCGCTTCGCGCTCGATATTTGATTTGAAAATCATTTGAACCGTATGATAGAAACAAAAAAGTTTGAGCGCACTTACGGCGTGCGATTTGGTAAATACACTGAGCGCGCACTTTGTGCTTCGTATTATATGTTCTTCATATACAAATTACTAAATTTGTATTTGATTTCAAATGAAAAGTAATGATATAATTCAGGCGACAAATTTTATTAGTTAACATTTTATTTTAGCTTGTGCCGTTTATCAAAAAAGTTAATTTTTTCATTTTCAATATATTCTTACCACAAAAATTGATTACGGGTTTGTAAGTCTTTTTTGAATGCACAATTTTTGTTCATTTATATGTTTTCGTACCTTGCATTGTTTTTTCAAAAATTTGATTTTTTTTACTGTCAATGTTATTTTCACGAATAAAACAAAAACCACGCATCCTATCGAAACATGAGTCACAATAAATTTGTACCTCTTCCTTGGATGAACAAATTTTGTTTCGGTCATTTTTTCGAAGCTGGTAATATTAGTCTGAAAATTTGATTTTTCTATTTTCAATGCTGTTTTTTACGAATAAAACAACAACTGCGCGTCATATCAAAAAGTGAATGATAAGAAATTTGTAGATCTTTTTTAGGTGCACAATTTTGGTGAGATAATCTTTTCTGGTATCTTGCATAGTTTTACAGCAAAATGGCTTTTTTGATTTTTCATTAATTTTTTGTGCGATCAAAATTTGAATTTTTTATTTTTCAAAAAATTCAAAAAGTTATTATGAAAATATTATAGGGTGTTCAGGAATCAACGTTTTTCTCTTCTTGACTTTTTTTCATATCGTGCGTTTTTCGGCTTAAAATGTTCATTTTCGTTTGTTTTTTGGAATTTTGAAAATGCTATAACTCCAGTAATTTTTTCTTTATCACGAAAAGTCATAAGAATATTTTGTTCGTCATTTTGCGTACTACTAATAACCGTACATAGAATTTTCAAATCTTCCAAAAAAGTGGTCTCAAAAATTTTCAAAATGTGCTCACTTTTTGGATTTTCATCCAAAATAGCTGGTTAACGAACTCGTTCTCTATTTTTCGTCCTTAAAAAAGTGTGCCAAAGCTCAATCAAATGTGATCATTTTTTCGAAAGTTATCGTGGCTACAGACAGACAGACTACAGACTACAGACAGACAGACACCTTCGTAAAAATCGTTTTTTCTAGCTCAGGGGGTCTCAAAACGTGGAGATTTGATGAAAACCGACTATGTCAAATTTTACATAAAACCAATACCTTCTCATTAGAATGAGAATGTAAAAATTTATATTCCGCCTTTCAGTCCTCATTAGGTACAATGGACTCCCGCTGACCAGGCTCGGCGGCAGCAGTTCGGCTGAGTGAGGGGAAGCCGTGTAGTGGGGGAACCGTTCGCAGGTCCCAGGGCGGAATTGTCATCTGCCCTAAGAGATAATAGCAGGCGAGAACAAGCAAGCGAGGGGTAGCGCGCTGGACGCAATGGTGGGGGTATACTACTCAGGTAAGCGGGTGCGAGTCGCAAATCGCCCGAGTAAAATATACTGAATAATTTTATATCAAATTTCTCATAATTTGAACATTTATTCTTCAATTTTCGTCTTTTTAAGTCAAGTAACATTTTATTGGCATCGTTTTAATTTGTAGATTTTGAATATTATATTTGTGAATTACCAAGTGCTGAATTAAAAAAATGTTATATTCCGCAGTTCAGTCCTCATCAGGTACAATGGACTCCCGCTGACCAGGCTCGGCGGCAGCAGTTCGGCTGAGTGAGGAGAAGCCGTGTAGTGGGGGAACCGTTCGCAGGTACCTAGGGCGGAATTGACCATCGCCGAAGTAGACAATATTGGGCAGTTGACAATTCTGCCCTGGGACCTGCCAACGTTTCCCCCACTACACGGCTTCCCCAAACTCAGCCGAACTGCTGTTGCCGAGCCTGGTCAGCGGGAGTTCTTTGTACCTATAATGAGGACTAGAATGTGGAATATAACATTTTTTCAATTGAGCACTTGGTAATTTATAAACATAATATTCAAAATATGCTAATTATAAACATTGCAACGATATGTTATTTGAATTAAAAAATTGAAAATTAAAGAAGAAATGGTCAAGTTTATGTGAAATTTTATGAACAAATTTTTGAGTATTTTTATCACATCCACTGCAGTAGCCTTAATTTATTGTTTGGCTGAAATGTGGCCACATTTGAAAACTTATTAACGAACATCATAAATTTAGTTTATTCCTCATACAGTCGTATTTCTCAAAATTATCCTTGAATAATTTTGCACTCCCAGTCCAAAAGGGTGAATTTGTTTATGAAAGTTAATTAGAAATACTTTTTTAACACATGAAAAGCAGAATATAAAGGATTTTCGTGGAGTCAATCTCAAAAGTGTCGTTTTTAAAATCTAACATTAGAAATATTGAACATTACCAAAAAACTAAATTGTATTTGCTCAAGTGTCGAAAAAATTTTTTAAATTGAATTCGACCAAATTTAAAAATAATTATTCTTTATTTCAAAAATTTCCGAACCTAATTTTCAAACCAAAGAATAAGGAATTTTCAAAAAAGGAGTTGAATTTTTAACCCAGAAATATTTTGCAGTCAATAAAGAAAAAAAATCTCAGCCAATATGTTAAATTTTCAATCCAAAAAGACAAATTTCGGGCAAAACAGTTTAGTTTTCAACCCAAAGATATGAATTTTGAAGAAAAAATTTTAATTTTGAACACAAAAATATGAATTTCCCACCAAAATAATTGAATTTTCAACTGAAAAAGATAAATTATTAAGCAAAAATTGAATAGTTACATTTGCAGTTAAAAAATTAATTTTTAACTGAATAAAAACGAATTTTCAACAGAACGGTGAAAATTTCAACCAAAGAAATGAATTTTTCACTAAAATAATGAGTCTTCAACCACAAAAATGTATTTTTAACAAACAAACAAATTTTAACCAAACAGTTGAATTTTCAACCGAAAAGATTAATTTTCTACGCAAAAAGATTAATTTGTAACAAAGTACATGAATTATCACAAAACTATTCAAAATTAAGGAATTTTCAATCAAACATGAAATAGTTGAATTTTTGGTCAAAAATAATTAATTTTCAGCCCAAAAAAAGTGATTTTCATTAAAAACTGTAAAAATTTTCAGTGAATTATTAATTTGGAAAAAATTCAAGTAAGCTTAAGGTATATTTAGAAATTTTGAAAAGATTCCAAAATGATTTAAAACTTGAAAAGATTTCAAAACATTTAGAACAAAACGTACATTTTTGAAGATTCTGAACACAACATTTGAAAGCTTTCAAAGCATTTTGAAAGGTTTCAAAAGAATACAAAAAATATTTAAAAATTCCTAGGAAAACTAAAAAGGAATTCTATTTTGAAAAATTAATTTTTTTAAATATTTTTCAAAATTTTCAAAATAGAATCTGGAATTTTTGAAGCAATTTTTTTGATTTTGCCGGATTTTCAAAAAATTGTAGACAAAGTTCATGTTTCAAGATAATAAATAACAAAATTTGCATTAGATTCCTGGAAATTTTTTTTATGATTTTTCAAAACAAATTTTTAAGCGAATATTGAAAACGATTTTAGAACAAATTTTGATGTATAAATTAATTTTTCCAGTTTAAAATTGCTGAAATTATATAATTTTGAAAATTTATACATTTTTTGATTGATTCTTCAATGTTGAATTATTAAACATTTTGGCTCAGACTATGGAGACAATCTTAAAAATTTCGTTTTTTAAATCTAAGTTTAGAAATTTTGAACAGAGACCAAAACGGAAAATTGCAAAAAAAGTTAAAAACTGAATTCGGAAAATTTTGAAAATAATTATTCTTTCTTTCAAAAATAATATGTTTGATATTACTATCCCGAGACGTTTTACTACTGGCACTTCTGTTTTCTTTTTATTAACATAAGCCTGAACCAAAACAGACTAATTTTAAAACCAAAAAAATGAATTTTTATAAAAGGAGTTGAATTTTTAACCAAGAAAGATTTTTCAGTCGATAAAGAAAAAAAGTCTGACCCAAAATGTTTGATAATTCAACATCGAAGAATCAATTAAAAAATGTATACATTTTTTAAATTATATCATTTTAGGCAGTTTCAAGCTAGAAACATTAATTCATACATCGAAATCTGTTCTATAATCGTTTTTAATATTCGCTTAAAAATATGTTTTAAAAAATCATGAAAAAATTTTCCAGGAATCTAATGCAAATTTTGTTATTTATTATCTGGAAACTTGAATTTATCCTACAATTTTTTGAAAATCCGGCAAAATAACAAAAAATTGCTTCAAAATCTTCCAGATTCTATTTTGAAAATTCTTAAGAATATTTTTAATAATTCATTCTAGTTTTCCTAGGAATTTTAATAAAAAAAATTTATTCTTTTGAAACCTTTCAAAATTCTAAGAAAGCTTTTAAATGTTGTGTTCAGAATCTTCAGAAATGTACGTTTTGTTTTAAATGTTTTGAAACGTTTTCAAGTTTTAAATTATTTTTGAATCTTTTCGAAATTTCTGAATATATCTTGAACGTACTCGAATTTTTTTCAAATTAATAATTCACTAAACATTTTTTCAGTTTTTAATGAAAATCACTTTTTTTTTGGTTAAAAATTAATTATGTTTGACCAAAAATTCAACTACTCCATGTTTGGCTGAAAATTCATTTCTTTTATTGAAAATTCCTTTATTTTAAATGATTTTGTGGTAATTAATGTATTTTGTTAAAAATTAATCTTTTTGGGTAGAAAATTAATCTTTTCGGTCAAAAATTGAACTGTTTGGTTAAAATTTTCTTTTTTTGTTAAAAATACATTGTTGTGCTTGAAGACTCATTTTTTATTGAAAAATTCATTTCTTTGGTTGAAATTTTTACCGTTCTGTTGAAAATTCGTTTTTATTCAGTTAAAAAGAAATTTTTGAACTGCAAATGTAACTATTTAATTTTTGCTTGATAATTGATCTTTTTCAACTGAAAATTCATATTTTTGTTTTGACAATTAAACTTTTTTGTTCAAAATTCATATCTTTGGGTTGAAAACAAAACTGTTTTGCCAGAAATTCGTTTTTTTGGATTTAAAATTCAAAATTTTGGCTGAGACTTTTTTTCTTTTTTGACTGCAAAATCTCTCTTGGTTAAAAATTCAACTCCTTTTTTGAAAATTCCTTTTTCTTTGGTTTGAAAATTTGGTTTTGAAATTTTTGAAATGAAGAATAATTATTTTCAAAATTGGCCGAATTCTGTTAAAAATTTTTCTTGAGACTCAAGCAAATACTTTTTGTCTCCACGAAAATCCTTTATATTCTGCTTTTTATGTGTTAAAATAGTATTTTCAATTAACTTTCATAAACAAATTGGGTAAGCAGTAAACAAATTTATGTTTGTAAATGAGTTTTCAAATGTGGCCAAATTTCAGCAAACCAATAAATTAAAGCTACTACAGTGGGTTTGATAAAAATACTGAAAAATTTGTTCATAAAATTTCACATAAACTTGAACACTTCTTCTTTATTTTAATTTATTAATTTTATTCATTAATTAATTTAATTTATTTTAATTTTCAATTTGTTCAATTCAAATAACATATCATTGCAATCGTTATAATTAGCAGATTTTGAATATTATATTGATCAATGACCAAGTGCTAATTTGAAAAAATGTTATATTCCGCATTTTAGTCCTCATTAGGTACAAAGGACTCCCGCTGACCAGGCTCAGCCGCAGCAGTTCGGCTGAGTGAGGCGAAGCCGTGTAGTGGGGGAACCGTTCGCAGGTTCCAGGGAGAGATTGTCATCTGCCCCAAGATCGAATGGCAGGCGAGAACAAGCAAACGAGGGGTAGCGAGCTGGACGCAATGGTGGGGGTATACTACTCAGGTAAGCGGGTGCTAGTCAGAAATCGCCCGAGTAACATACTGAATCATTTTCCATAAAATTTCTCATATTTGGAACATTTATTCTTCAATTTTTAACTTCTTAAGTCAAATAACATATCGTTGGAATCGTTATAATTTGCAGGTTTCGAATATCATATTTCTAAATTACCAAGCGCTAAATTAAAAAAATGTTATATTCCGCATTTCAGTCCTCATTGGGTAAAAAGGACTCCCGCTAACCAAGCTCGTCCGCAGCAGTTCGGCTGAGTGAGGGGAAGCCGTGTAGTGGGGGAACCGTTCGCAGGTTCCAGGGCGGAATTCTCATCTGCCTATTTATTTATCTGTGTCAAGCAATTAGCAATTAGAGTTCCACTATTAAATTATGACGTATCTCGACTAATCGAATCAGTGATTTTTTACTAATCTTTAGTGGTCCACTTTTCCCTGATCAAAACTGTGAAATTTCACTAGAAATTAGTTTTTCACCAATTTTGCTTTGAAGAGACTTCAAAGTATATTTTCCATAGGGAAAAAACTATACAATTAAGATAACAATCAGAAAGCAATATTTTTAAATTAGAGACAGGTTACATCACGTTTAGAATTTCACATTATGACCTTCTTATTGTTTCAACAGAGTTAAGAACGGTACATCGTTACTACTATTAAATTACGAAATATCTCGACTACTCGAATTAATAACTTTTCACTAATGGTTTTTATTTTAAATGAATTATACGGCCAACGGCCATACCACGCTGAAAAACCCAGTTCTCGTCAGATCACTGAAGTTAAGCAGCGTTGTGGACGCGGTTAGTACTTGGATGGGTGACCATTCAAGAATACTGACATGAGTGCTGTTGGCACATCGTGGGTGTGGTGAGCCCACACTTGTAGTTATTTATAACTACAAGAAAAACCTAGAAACACTACCCGAATCGGGTAGTGTCACGCCTACCCTGAAAGGGAAATGGTTTAATGGTATACAATACGCGCTGTTTAATTAAGAAAAATTAAAAATTAGGTGTATATTATTGTAATTAATTTTCTTATTACTGTTTGTTTAGGCCAAAAAGCGCACAGTGAGAAAGTTGTTGTGACAGCTGATGAGGTATTTGGTATCAAAATGATAAATATTCCCCAGAAAATTCTCATTTTAAGACCCCTAACGTTTGAGCTGCAACAAATTTAATACCAGCTTTTTTCTGTGTAAAATCTGATGATATTCCTCCAAATATATGAGGTCCTATGAAATCTTTTGAGATCCTAAAAAATTTATTGAAATACCTTATTGAGATCATTTCAGATTCCTCAAAATTCTTGAAATTCTCGGAAATCTTATGAAATTTCTTGAGATTTATTAAAAATACTTTGAAATATTTAGAAATTTTGTAAATTTTCTGAAATCTCTTCAAATATTTTAAATTATCCTAAAATCATATAATTATTGCATTAAATCTTTTTTAATCCGCCAAAATTCAAGACAATTTTTTAAACCCGTAATGGAATTTTTGAAATTCTGTCAAATCCCCTTAAGGCCATGTGACGAGTGGGTCACGTGACCGGATTCCTACCTTACCGGCACTTTTTTATTTGTCAACTTATTTTCACACGAAGCGCCACGTCGAGTTGAAAATTTGGGATACTAAATAACAAGCACTAAGAAACGTGGCTCTGGTCCTAAATTTTTATAATTATGAAAAAAGCAACAACAAAAATGTGTTATAAAAAAAAATGCATACTAATAAAAATTTAGGGCCAGAGCCGCGTTTCTTAGTGCTTCTTATCTATTATCCCACATTTTCAACTCGATGTGGCTATTCATGTGAAAATTAGTTTAAAAAAGTGCCGGTAAGGTAGGAATCTGGTCACGTGATCCACTCATCACATGCCCTTAAATATTTGAAAATATCTTGAAATTTTTTAAATACTATCATCAAATACTTAGAAATTTTTCAAATCTAATGAAATCCCATATAAAAACCTTTTGAAATTTTTTAACCCTAAAGCCTTTAAAAGTTATATGAAATAACAAAAAAATTGAAGCTTAAAAGTTTTTTAATTCAAAAATTTTCTATCTAAATGCTCAATAATTAACACGTATAAAATAGATGATAGTACAAATTTCCAACTTAACAATTTTAAATTAAATGCAGTTAAACTACCAAATTAAAAATTTGAAACTTTTATAAATTGTAAAGTTCAAAGATTCAGATTCAGTTAATCAATCAATCAATTCAGGAATTTTGAAAATTATATCATTTTAAACAATTTCAAGCTAGAACCAATAAAAATTGAAGAATTACATTTTTTTATAAACTGAAGAGTTCTTAACTTGAAAGGTAAATTACTTTTATTTTAAATAGTTTAAAAGTCCTTCGAATGCTTCCACATTAATTTTTGAAAATTTTGTAAATCTCTGTAAATCTTGTTGAATATTCTCGTGTAATTAATGTTTTAAAATAAAAAATCATTTTCAATTTGACTAGGAATTTTAAAGAAATATTTTTTTATTCTTTTGAACCCCTTCACAATTCTTAAAAAGCTTCTAAATTTTTTGTTCGAAATCTGCAAAAATCTGCGAAAGGCTATTTGCACCGAAATTGCGGTAAAATAAAAAATGAAAAAATTTTTAAGTGAAAGATTTTTGAATTGCGCATTCTAAACTGAATCATATCATAATTGAAAAATATAACAATTTAAGTAATTATCTAAAAAACGGTTGACATCAAAGCTGGAGATATTTTTTTTTTTCTAAAAATTTGTAAAATTCCCGGTCAAAAAATAAATTTACTGTCATTTCCCGGTTTTTCACGGTCTCATAAAATTCCCTGTTATTTCCGGTTTCCCGGTTGAATCGGTCACCCAGATTATTACAATTAATAATATACATTGTTATCAAAATAGACATATTTTCATTTTCTTGTTTTTATAATTAAAAAAAAGTGTGCATCCTATAAAAAAACGTTATTATATATTTTATGCAACTTGTGTCTTTTTTCCAAAAATTTTATTTTTTTTATTGTTATTTTTTAGGATTGAAAGAAAATCAATAGTCCTTTATAAAAATCATAAATGACAAGTTCGTAGATCCTCTTTGAGTGAACAACTTTGTCTATTAATTTTTTTTTCCTTGTGCCGTTTTCAAAAAAATATAATTTTTTTGTTTTCAATGTTATTTCTAACAATTAAAACAAAAACTACTCGTCCTATCAAAAAGAGATTAATAAAAAACTTGTAGATCTTTTTTAGGTGCATAATTTTTGTCTTTTTTCTGTATCTTGCAATAGTTTGACCGCAAATGGAATTTTTCATTATTTTTTGTGCGATCAAAATTTGAATTTTCGGTTTTTCAAAAAAATTAAAAAAGTTATGATGAACGGCTTTCCAAATGCAACGTTTTTGTTTTGCTAAATTTTTTTCATATCGAGCGTTGTTTGGCTTAAAATGTTCATTTTCGTTTTTTCTTTTGGATTTTGAAAATGCTATAACTCTGATAATTTTTTTGTTATCAAAAAAAGGTCATAAAGATGAAGTTTGAGTTTTTGAGTACTACGAATAGCCGTACATAGAATTTTTAAATCTTGAAAAAAAATGATTAAAAATTTTTGAAAATGCTCTAACTTTCTGAATTTTCATCCAAAATAGCTGGCTAACGAACTCCTTCTTTCTTTTTAGGCCTTAAAAAATTATGCCAAATAACAATCTAATTTGATCAACCTTTCGAAAGTTATCTTCGAAACAGATTTTTCAAATTATATAAATGATCATAACTTCCGTAGTCTTTAATACAATAGATTAATACTATAGGTCAATCGTTTCGTCTCGAATCAACGAATCTTTTCTATTTCTGCATCAACTTTAAATTATCTGCATGAGAAAATTTTTACTATAAAAGTCGATTTTTCAAATTTTATAAATGTTCATAACTTTCCTACTCTCTAATAAAATGTATTAGTATTGTAGGTCAATCGATTCGTCTCGAGCCAAGGAATCTTTTATATTCTTGTGTCAACTTTGACTTATGTTGAAGAAAAAAGTTTTACTATAAAAAACCCATTTTTAAAATATTAAGAGCTGCTGAAAAAGAGTTGATGAATATTTTTCGAAATTCTTTTTTCAATTTTGAGACCTTAGCGGTGAAAACAAGCTACACAAATTTCATCACTTTATCTGCAACCGTCAAGTTATTATGTTCACAATAAATGATGACATCCTAACACACACATCCGCACACATATACATTCGGATATTGCAATGTTTAATTTTCTCGAATGTTCCACGAGTAAAAATTTTAGCAAATAAGGCAAAAATTGACGCCTGCAATCAATAATCTTTCTGCTTTACCTTTATTTATTCTGGAGATCAAATGAAATCCGTCATTAAGTCAAGGTGATAAGAGTGAGTATATAGCATTTGTTTATTGAGTCACTTTTCATACCGAGTTTTTGAAGAATTTGATTCCAGTTCTCTCTCATTGTGCCTATTCAGAAAAATGAAGATTATTGCTGCCATTTTGGTCTTCACATTTTTGGGTGTTCTTTATTTTGAAAGTAAGTTTAATATAATACTTTCGTACTAAAAACATTTACGATACAAAAAAAAATCTTTCGAGAAGGAAAAAAAACAAAACTTGACAAAACTATACTACAATTCCTACTTTCCCCTCTCTAGTCCTACTTCCCTGACTTTAAAACAAGTGATTAGCATGATTAATTAGTCTGACACCTCATAACACTTCTCCTAGTTCAACTTTCCTCATTTCCCTACTTTTTCATTTCTTATTTTCCCTATTTTTCCTCCTCTTATTTGCCCCTTAGTTAACCCTCCCTTTCCCAACTTCTTGAGTCTTCTACACTATCTCCTTACTTTATCCACTAACACTCCCCTTCTCATACTTTCCGTCCCCAGTCATCACTTTCCCCCCTCTACTCATTCGCACTGCACTACAAGTACAAGCCCTCCCTTCACTTCCTTACTATCCTCCCTTCCTTCACTTTCCTCACTATCCTCCCTCACTAACCACCCTCACTACCCTTATTCAATTCCAATCATTTCGTCTAATTCCCTTCACTTCCTCTACTTACACTCTCTTATTTTTCCTCACCCCTCCCATTGCCTCCTTTCCACCCTTTCCTAATTTCCTCTCCTCTTCTCGTCTCATTCCCTCTCACTTGCTCTACTTCCTTTCATTTCATCATCAGTTCATCCACATTCCGTCCCCTCTGTTGTCCACCTCTAATTTTTCCTAATTCCCACCACTCATTTCACCTACTACCCTTCCCCTCATTCCCATTTTCTGCCCCTATTTCCCCTCCTGGGAAAAAGTAGGATGGACGGACACCCAACCGAATCTATAAGTGTTTCTGATTTAGAAGATGGCACACATTGAAGGTCTTGAGATATAGATGTGCATGAAAAAATACGATTTGCTATATCCTACTAACGTTTTTTTGATTATCAAATATTAAAAACAAGATAAATAAAGAAATTTCGTTTTTTAGACGACTGTTGGAAACTTTACGTCTAAATTTATAGTGGTGGATGATGGCTCAAATTGAAGCATTTAGAATGTAGATGTAGATTGAACAATAAAACTTACTATCTTAGAGTGTTGTTTTTTTGTTATCGGTGGTTAAAAAATTTATGAAATAAGGAAATTTCATTTTTTGGGCCACTATGCTGGTATCCTTTCTTTTAGATTGATTGTCCTAAATAAAGGTTTAAATTGAAGCATTTGCAATGTCGCTGTTAATTAAAAAATGAAACTTGCGAGCTTGAAGTGTTATTTTTTGTTACTAGGGGTTGAATAATGAATAAAAATGAGAAAATTTAATTTGTTCGACCATTATGCTGACATCCTTTCTTTTAGATTGATCGTCCTAGATGATGACTCAATTGAAGCATCTGTAATATCGATGTAGGTTGAAAAATAAAAGTGGCTATCTTAAAGGGTTGCTTTTTCCTATCAGTCCTTAAAAAAAAAATGAAATAAGGAAATTTCATTTTTGAAAGCACTATGCTGTTATCCTTTGTTTTAGATTGATTGTCCTAGATGATGACTCAATTGAAGCATCTGGAATATCGATATAGATTGAAAAATGAAATTTGCTATCTTAAATTGTTGTTTTTTGCCATCAGTCGTTAAAAAATATATACAATAAGGAAATTTCATTTTCATTTGGAATGTCGATGTAGATTAATAATAATTAATTAATAATAATTAATAATTGAATTGTTCGGACAAAGAATAAAAAATATGTCGGCTGGCATCCGTAAAAAGTAAAAAAAAATTTTAATCGGTTAATATCGAGATGACTGAAAAATTGCGAAAAATAAAATTCAATTTAAAATTTGCTAATAATAAAATTACCAAATCCAGAAAACTAAAAGATTGTTTTGATAATAAATAAATAAAAAATAATGAATGAAACAAAAAAATATGTTCATCAAATAAAATTATTTCATTTTATTTATTATTATTTTTCTTCTTAATTAACAATGTTTTAATTACTTACATCCGAAAATTCATTTGTGTCGGAAATTTTACAGTGTCCAATATTATGGCAAATCTTGTATATATACAGTTTTTGCTAGTGAAGAATTTAAAGAAAGAAAACATTTTTTAAATTGTTCGAATATCCTGCTTTTGGAATCGACAAAGAAAAATGCTAAAGTTGATATTTCAATACAAAAAGGCTATAATTTTGAATAAAAAACAGTTGAATACATCTAAAGAAAAAAAATTTCAAAGAATTCTAAAAAAAATATAATAGTTGATACTAAAATTGAAGAATATTTAAATTTTAAACCAAAATGTTGCAATTTTAATAAAAAAATATAAAATTTCTAGCAAAAGAGATTGATTTTTAAACAAAAAAGACGTATTTTCAACCAAGAACGATTTTTCAGTCAAGAAAGGAAAAAATTGTAGTTACATTATAATTTGAAGGGAAAATGGTTTTTAATAAAAAATTAAAAATTCCAATATCTATTTGTTTTTGAAGTTTCTTTTTTTTAGGTTTAGACTTCTAAAATGACTACATATATGTCTAAACTTCCCAAAATTATCTTAAAATCTTCCAAATTTTTTTTTTAACAATTTTGGAAAACTTTTGCAATGTCTTTAATTCTTTTTCAATATTCCCTGATTAATTTAAAAAAATGAAGAATCACACTAAATATTCCGAGGAATCTTGAAAAAATTCTGTTATTAGATTGAAATCTTTCAAAGTCTTGAAAAAAAACTTTAACATTTTATTTCAAAATATTCAACAATCTACTTTTTGGTTAAAATTTTTAGACGTTTTTTAAAATGGTTAATTATTGTTTCTTCTTGCGAACTTCTGAATATATTTAAAAAGAGTTCGACTTTTTCCTAAATTTTTGCAAATATTCTGCAAAATTAAAAAAATGGCTTAAAATCTTCCAAGTCTTTTTTTTTATGACAATTTTAGAAATCTTTTGAAATGTTTTAATATCTTTTTAAGTATTCTCTAAAAATAAAATACTTACAAACTCATTTAATATGGTCAAGGAGTCATTTTTAAAACATGTTGTTTATTTCTTTTTAAGATTCTATAAATATAATTTTCCTAATTTCTCAAGGAACTTTAAAAAGATTTTTAGAAAATTTGGTAAATGTCACATCAAAATTTCAACATAAAAGTCAATCATCAAACAAATAGTTGAATTTTCAAACGAAGAAGATTAATTTTTAACCAGCTGTATTTCGAACCAAAACAGCTTGAATAATTTTCCAAAAGCACGAATTTTCTACAACACAGTTTGATTTTTAACTTAAAAATATGAATTTAAAAAAAAAATCTAATTTTCGGCCAAAAAAGATCAATTCTCAAAGAAAAATGTAATAGGTGATATTTCAATCCAAAAAGATTTTACTTTTAAATAAAAAACAGTTGAATTCATCCAATAAAAAAACTAATTTTTAACAATATATTGAATCCTCAACCAAAAAGATTATTTTTAACCAAGATTATCCATTTTCTGCCACAGAAGATCAATTTTCAATAAAATGGTTACATTTTAAACGAAAGAGGTAAATGGAACTAAAATTATAAATCTTCAACCAAACAAGTAAATTTTTAAAGAAGTAGTTCAACTTTTAACCAAGTAAATGAATTTTCATCCAAAAAAGATGAATTCTTAACGAAAAATACAATAGTTGATAATTGAATTCGAAAATATTTTTCAATTGTAATCAAAAATTTTACAGTGAAAGGTGAATTTTTATAACAAAAAGAAAAAAAAAGTTTTAAAAATTGTGGAATTTGCAACCAAAAAAGATTTTTCTCTCTAGAATAAACAAAATTTAGACAAATCATAATTTGAAGAAAAGAATCATTTTTAATACAAAATAGAAATTGCGAATAAATAGTCATTTTTGCATTTTCTTTGCTTATTTGCTTTAAGGTAACATACATATAATTTTTCAATGATTCTCGAGAGAATTGGAAAGAAATTTTAAAGATTTCAGATATGTCCAAAAGGTATCTAGGAAATTTCTAAGATTTTCTTTTATTTTAGAGGATTTTACAAAATTTTATGAAAAATTGGAGTAGTTTAAAAGATATTTAAGACTTTATCTCTTAAACTTAATTACATTTTTTCTACAATTTTTTAATCTTTCAAAATTGAAAAATTTCGCTTAAAAATCTTTTAAGTTTTTTTCGAAAATGGTAGAAAATCATTTAAAATCCTTATAAATCATTGAAAATACTTTCTTCAAATTAATTTTTTCAACAAAAATAATATTTACATTTTCTTTGTAATCTTGGGAAAAAATTTTAATTATCTTAAAACCTTCAAAATTCTTAAAAAAAGCTTCAAAATTTTATTTCAAAATCTTCAAGAAGTTACATTTTCTTCAAAATTTGACAGTGCCGGTAATTTTTGTATCCAATTTTTTATTGTTACCGACAGTCTCAACATTTCTTGAACAAAAATATTCGAAATTTGTGTTCATAATTTAATTCTTCTCATCTCTTTGAATGTGTGAAAAAGTTTACAAATTATAGTCGATTAGGAAAATGTTGAGAAGAGAATTATTTCTCAATATTGAAAAATAATCGAAATTGAAATTTTCTCTTTTATCAATAATGTTTAGAAACAATCAGAAATAATTGTTATACAAAAGAATTACATATTTGGAAATTTTGATGTTCCCTCATTCAATATGGCCAAGGTATTATGAATAAAATCCTTTCGCCATTCATAAAACATTTGTTAAAAACGTTGAAAACTAAATATTGCTTAAAAAATGTTTAGAAGAAAATATTACAGAATCATTTCCATCTTGAGGTTTGTCTTTAAGAAATAAATTGTTAGAATTAAAATTCCTCATTTGGAAATGGTGATTCACAAAATTCGAGAAAATTAAAAACAAAAAAAACTGAAAACCGCCAGGTAGCCGACAACAATGAGTGCGAGTTTTTCGATAATTTCGTTCCACCTATTTTCTTAGATAGGAAAAGACAAGTATACAAAAAGTTAATAAATAAACATTTTTTGTCTACAAAATTAGGTGCTGATGGATTTCCAAAACTGAAGCCGTTAGCCGTTGCTATCCAAATGCTCGATGGCTCTGTTTATGCACAAACCCTAAAAAATGAGGTGTTTTTGAAACATGAACTACCCGTAGATTGGCTGACACCTCGGAATAATCCTTTTCCTAGTGTGGGCTACAACGTTTTCATACAAACAACTTCCCAACGTTTTGTTTCAAAAACAAAGCTCATCCGTGAAGATGTACATCCGGATCATGATGTTCGGGCTCATCTTCCACAGATAGCTCATATACATTTAGAAAATGAGCTGAAGTTTGAAGCTGAACCTTTTGAACCTTTGGATATCAATACTCCGCATGTTAGTCATGATTATCATGATCACATTTTTGTAACAATACCAGGAACACATGAAGTCTTTGCTGCAAAGTTGCACGCAGTTGCCGAAGAAAGTTACGACTGGTGGTCCATTTTCGATATTTTTGGGGCATCCGCAACACAGCAACTTCGCATGAGACGCTTCTGATACCGCAAATAATATGGGACATTCATATTCAAACTGACCCACTCTCCAAATTTTACTAGAAAACTGACAAGTCCTTCAAGGCCAAGATTGTCTACTTGGGCTATGGTCAATTTCGCCCTGGGTACCTGCGAACGGATCCCCCACTACACGGCTACCCCTCACTCAGCCGAACTGCTGCCGTCGATCCTGATCAGCGGGAGTCCTTTGTACCCAATGAGGACTAAAATGCGAAATATAACATTTTTTTAATTAAGCGCTTGGTAATTTAGAAATATAATATTCGAAACCTGCAAACTATAACGATTCCAATGATATGTTATTTGACTTCAGAAGTTGAAAATTAAAGAATAAATGTTCCAATTATGAGAAATTTTATGGAAAATTATTCAGTATATTTTAATCGGGCGATTCCCGACTCGCACCCGCTTACCTGAGTAGTATACCCCCACCATTGCGTCCAGCGCGCTATCCCTAGCTTGCTTGTTCTCGCCTGGGATTGGACAGATGATAATTCCGCCCTGGGACCTGCGAACAGTTCCCCCACTACGCGGCTTCCCCTCACTCAGCCGAACTGCTGCCGTCGATCCTGATCAGCGGGAGTCCTTTGTACCTAATGAGGACTAGAATGCGGAATATAAACTTTTTTCAATTTAGCACTGGGTAATTGATGAATAGTATATTCGAAATCTGCTAATTATAACGATTCCAACGATATGTTATTTAAATTAGAAAATTGAAGATTAAAGAAGAAATGTTCAAATTTATGTAAAATTTTATGAACAAATTTTTCAGTATTTTTATGAAATCCAATGCAATAGCTTTAATTTATTGGTTCGCTAGTTTTAATAATTATAAATAAAAAAATAGTTCAACTATTTTGTTAAAAATTTGTTTTGTTTTGTTTAATTCAACTCCTTCAAAATTTGTCTTTTGGTAGAAAATTGATCTTTTACGGTAGAAAAGTCATCTTTCTTGGTTGAATATTAACTTTTTTGTTGAAAATTCAATTTTTCGAGTTAAAAATTCTACTGTTTTGTAAAAAAGTCGTCTTTTTTATTTGATAATTCAACTGTTTTGGTTATAATTTAATGTTTTTTTGTTCGAAATTTTTTGTTAATGTTTCCAAAAGAAGAAGCTTTTTAAGAATTTTGAAATGTGTCAAGTCAATGAAAAAAATTTCGTTAGATTCCTAGGATAATTAACAATTAGTTTTTATTTTGAGAAATTAATTTTAAGATATCAAAAATTGTCGAAAAAAATATGTATAAATTTAAGTCCATTTCAAAAATTGGCCAGAAACCTGAAACAAATTTTAGAAAAAATTTTAATCATTTTTAAAGTTATTCAAAAGGCTTAAAAGATTTGACAAGATTCAAAAATAATTAAAAATTTGAAATAATTTAATAAATGTAATTTTTTGAAGATTTTGAACAAAACTTAAAAGTTTTTCAAGAATATTGAAATGATTAAAAAGAACAGAAAAATTTCTCAAGATTAATGGAAAATTTTTTAATGATTTTTTATATTGAAAATTTATATAATTTATATCTTGTAGTATCAATTGGCATTTGAAGCGATTGGATAGATTCTTTTTTACACTTGCTTAAGTGTCGGAAAAAGTTATAAACTGAATTCGGCAAATTTTGAAGAAAATTATTATTCTTTTCAAAAATAATATGTTCGATATTACCCGCTCCAGAGGTTCTACTACTGGTACTTCTGTTTTCTTTTTATTAACTTAAGCCTCAATCAAAACTGAATAATTTTGAAACAAAAAAAACGAAATTTTTAAAGAGAGAGTTTAATTTTTTTCCAAGAAAGATTTTTCAGTCGATAAAGAAAAAAAGTCTGAGCGAAAATGTTGAACTGAAGAATCAATCAGAAAATTAAAAAAATTTAAATTATATAATTTTAAGCAATGTTAAGCTAGAAACATTAATTTGAACCTCAAAATTTGTTCTTAAATCTTTTTTAATATTCGCTTAAAAATTTGTTTTGAAAATTCATAAAAAAATTTCCCAGGAACTTAATGAATTTTTCCTACAATTTTTTGAAAATCTGGCAAAATAAAAAATTTGCTTCAAAATCTTCCAGATTCTAGTTTGAAAATTTTCAAAAATATTTTTTAAAATGATTTTTTTTTAAATTTTTTTTTATTTTTCTTATGAATTTTAATAAATTTTTTTTGACTAAACATTTTTTTCAGTTATTAAGGAAATCACGTTTTTTTTTTAAATTCATTTCATTGGTCGAAAATTCCTTAATTTTAAATATTTGTTTGAAAATTCATGTATTTTGTTAAAAATGTTTTGGGTAGAAAATTAATCTTTTTGGTTAAAAATCCAACTGTTTGGTTTTATTGTTGTCGTTGTTAAAAATAAATTTTGGTGGTTGACTCATTATTTTAGTAAAAAATTCATTTCTTTGGTTGAAATTTTCACTGTTCTATTGAAAATTTATTTTTAAAATGTAAATATTTAATTTTTGCTTGATAATTCACCTTTTTTAGTTGCAAATTCAACAATTTTGTTAATAAGTTTTTTTTTGAAGATTCATAATTTTAAATGAAAAATCATCTTTTTGTTTGAAATTTCGGTTTTTGTTGAAAATTAATTTTTTTAATTGAAAATTTAACTATTTCATTTAAAAATGCATTCCCTTTTTTTAAAATTGATCTCGTTAGTTGAAAGTTTAACTACTTTGTTGAAAAATCGTCCTATTGGTTGAAGATATACCTTTTTTATTGAAAACTCGTTTTCTTTTAGTTGAAAATTAATTTTTTAACTGAAAGATTATATATTCTATTATTGGTGGAAAATTGATAGTTTTTAGTTGAAAATTTATATTTTCTGGGTAAAAATTAAACTATTTTATAAAAAATTCGTATTTTTGGCTGAAAAATTAAACTTTTTTATTGAACATTTTTCTTTTTTGGTTAAAAATTCTATTATTTTGGTAGAAAATTCAACTATTTGGTTGAAAATGAACTTTTTGGTTGAAAATTCATATTTTCGTGTTAAAAATTAAACTTTTTTGTAAAGAAATCATCTTTTTGACTTCAAAATTCACTTCTTTTGTTAAAATTTTTTTTTGAAGATTAATGTCTTTGGTTGAAAATTCGTAGTTTTTTTATTAAAATTGATTTTCTAACGGAAAATGTAACTTTTTTATTTTGTGTTAGAAGTTTATCTTTTTTTCAAAGTTGAACAATTTCGATGACATTTTTTTTATTCTTGACTGAAAAATCTTCATTTATGAAAGTTAACATACTTTCTTAAAATTTTATTTTCTCGGTCGAAAATGTAACTACTTTGTTCAATTTTTTTACTGAAAATGTATCATTTTTAGTTAAAAGTTCAAATTTTCATTAAAAAATTTATGTATTTTGTTGATAATTTGTCATTTTGGTTAGGAATTCATCTTTGTAGGTAGAAAAATCAACTAATTAGTCAAAAATTGAACTATTTTGTTGAAAATTTAATTTTTTTTTAATTCAACACATTGGTAAAAAATTTAACTATTTTGTTGAAAATTCGATATTTCGGTAAAAATATCAACTTTTTTACTGTTTGCTGAGAATTCAGCTTTGTGTTTTTGGTTGAAGATTCATATTTTTAGTTTCGAAACTCAACTATTTGGTTGAAAATTGATTTTCGTAGTGGAAAATTCCAGACTTTGGTTAAAAATTCAACTATTTTGTTTAAAATGCAAGTATTTTGTTAAAAACTCTTCTTTTTTTGGTTCAAAATTCGTCTATTTGGAGCAAAAATGCTTCCTTTTTGATGCAATGTTCACCTTTCTTGTTGAAAATTAAACTGTCTCCAAAAAAATCAATCATTTTTCCAGAAATGCAATTGTTTTTGTTTAAAGAGTAACCTTTTTTGCTTGAAATTCAATCATTTTTAACGAATTTCAATTAAAAAAAGCTGATTACACACGGAATTGAACTCGCTGTAGATTATATCAACAACAAAAAATTTTTGAATTAAATAACTGTCATTAAATTGTTGTTAAAGTTGAAAAAATGAGAAACTTTCAAAAAATTTCGATTGTAGCGTCGTGAATTTTCACCCTAATAAAATGAAGAATCACCAAAAAAATTCCCTAGAAATTCTTTGAAATTCTTTGACATTTTTCGACGTCTTCAAAATCCTTTGATATCTTTGATAACCGTTCAGAATACATTAAAAATTTTGAAATTTCATGAAATGTAAAATATCCTAAAATCTTTCAAATCCCTTGAAATCAACTGAAATTTAGTAAATACTTAAAGTCCTTGGAGATTTTATAAAATTTTAAATCCCTTGAAATACTTTGGAATCTAATGAATTATTGTATCTTAAAATTTGCAATATCTCTCTTAAAAATTTTTTCAATTTGTTCAAAACCTTAAAATCTTTTTGAATCTTTCAAATTTCAAAAACTTTTGAAATTCTAATTTTTGCAATGTTACCATGTTACCATGTTTCTTTTTGCCCGTCTTATACTTGTAGTGATAGGATGACATGCATTTATTCCAGCAAGAACTTTACTACTCTCCAATATTGCAAAGACCTCACCCTCAGATGTTGCTAATACAATTTGTTCTTTGGTTGGCACAGGCATAAAAGCATTTTTTCCTGCCAGCATGCGAATTCGCTTGGCAGCAGGAAAAGTGTATCTTCGAAGTTCAGATTGCCAGTGCGGTCTCTTATAGGAAGTAAACCGTATAAACTCAAGTTGGTGGAGATCATATTCAATTCCGTTCGTAAAGGTCATCTTGGTAGGTGGAGCCATAAACCTGGCAAGAGGAGACATGACAGGAGGCGACCTGGCAGGAGGCGACCTGGCAGGAGGAGACCTTGATCTGGCACGAAGAGGAGGCTCAGCAAAGGAAGATCTGGCAGGAGAATAAGGTCTGGCAGGAAAAATATGTGTGTCTAAAGAATTAGAAGCTTCACGAGGAGGAACGCTAGAAATAGAGGCGTCATCAGGTAAACAGTCGAATTGTGAACTTAACTCTGCAAGAAGATACATAGGATTAATGTTTTTTAAAGTATATTGGTATCTCATAAAATTCTTGCGGCAAAATATCCAGGCAATTCTAAGGACATTAAGGGAAGATTGCCCTAGGGAAATGATTAAAAGCTTGACGATTCTGCGCCGATACCGACACCTTTAGAATTACATTTTTCATGTAAGCATGAATCTGACTAAGGTGGACAAAATTTCGCTTTCACTTTAGCTCTGGGTGGACGCTGAATGGAAAAACCGGGAGTTAGTCTGGAATTTCGAGCACGGGGGATATGCAAGGAAATAGTTAAGAATTTTTTTTAAACTGAGAGTTTTTCAGATTTGTTTGGGATGTGTAATATTACCAGAAATCTCCTTTAAAATTTTGAAGATCATTTTATATTGAAGAATTTAATGCTGATGTTTCGTTCAAACTCTATTTTAGTTTGCCCGAAATAAATACAAGTTTAATCTGAATTTATTTTGAGGAAATGCGGAATGTGTGTATTATAGAAAATGAAATTCGAACAACACTCCTTATTGATACGGAGATTGTTGTCCAAATTTCAGAACCATAAAGTACATTGTGTTACAGGATTTGAACGCATTTTTGTTGTGGCTTTGAATAAATTTGGGGACGATATGCATGACAATTAGACGAAAAATTTCCAATGCATTTTTGGACCACCCTAGTGGCCTATGGTTGAAATTTGTTCAGATTCTGTATCAATAAGGAATATTTTTTTAATCCTGCATCCTCAAATAAAATAAGATTAAACTCGTATTCGTTTCGGGCAAACTAAAATAGAGTTTGGAAAACAAGCGATTGGGCTAGAATGCGAATGACTTCGGAAAAATTATTATTTTAGGAAATCTTCAAAACGTTTATGAGATAAGAGGTATATTAAAGTATTATATCCACCAATATTATTCAGAATGACCATCAAGGTAAAGACCTGAGTATAAACGATCTCCATTCTTTCCAATTAAAGAATAAACTGATTAATGCATTAATGAAAAAGGTAATTAAGAATGTACGTAATGAATATTCTGATGTTTCATCAGAGTATGTATGTGCTATCTTACTCGTTATCTTGTGAATTTTATTTATTAAATCATTTTCTATGGAACTGAAGTCGGGACAAGAAGTCCTGATACCTGGCTTTGAAGCTTTATTTCTCGGCAAGAAAAAATCGCAGAATGTCGAGTCAAAGACAGAAACAATGAAAAATTCAACAATTTCTTGTATTTTCTGTGACGGAAAATGTTTGAAAAACAGGAGGAATGACCCTGAATTTTCACTATGTACTTAACAAATGTAAAAAATAATTATTTAGGTTTAGAGATTTCAAGCTGAACTTTAGCTTAAAAGAAGTTTCTCGATCCAGCGGTTTCATCTCAGAAGTTGAATGGTCAATAAAAACTATTAATATCTGAATTAAAAACGTCGGAGTAATCACGATCTTGATGAGTTTCAATGCTCGAAAACTCGTACTGAAAAATCGTCCTTTTTTGGCATTGTCAAATTTAAGCATCCAACAGATCCCTTGAAAAGAGGGTCATTCCGAAAGCAATGGTCTAAAATTAATAAAGGTTCGTTTAAAAATATTTGTTTTGAAGCAACTGTGCCCCAAGGGAGTAAGTAAGCCATGTCAATTTTCCAGAAGTTTCAGTTTTAAGAAAATTACAATTCACGGTGTTTTCAAAAAAAGGACAGATTATTTTTCATGAGAAAAATTTGAAACATACGCAATATCTTTCATTCTTAACCCTATAATGATATGATATTAGTAAGCACCTAGGAGGCAGAAGCAGAGAAGGTCTAGGGAAAAACATTATTTACTATTTCGTCGCAAAATAATATTTGAGTCAAAACCCTTATTTTTCAAAGGGGGGTTCTATGAAATATGTTATCAAATATTAGCATGATGGTCAATTTGAACCATCCCCGAAAGAAATCGCACTTATCGAAAAGCGTCCAGCAGAGTCATCTGAAAAACGAAATTTCTTCATTTGTCTTGATTTCAATAGTTGCTAAAGAAAACATCAGTGGCTATAAATGGTAGTGACCTGGATTGGTAGTATTTTT
Source organism: Andricus curvator (assembly GCA_932195095.1). Classification (NCBI taxonomy): domain Eukaryota; kingdom Metazoa; phylum Arthropoda; class Insecta; order Hymenoptera; family Cynipidae; genus Andricus; species Andricus curvator. Next base: position 171,941 of record CAKNYM010051657.1, on the reverse strand, counting down.
ATTTGAAGTTTAAAATTTTTAGAATACTTTTGGTAATTTATTTGTTAATTCACTCCCCCTAGCAGTATGCGCCCAGTGCAGAGGCATCTACTGCTCTATGATAGCTACGGCTCTGTTTTTCATTATTATTTGTAATTATTAGTCACTTGTAACATTTTAAGGCGCCTTCGGATGACGAACAATTTTATACTTCAGTTTTACATGTTTTCCAAATGAATTAATGGTGTGGATGATTGTTCGTTACATACTCTACTTTAAAATTACGATAGATTACGCGCTGCGGACCTACCGGAACTTCCGTAATTTCATCGCGGCTCAATGCGGTAATCACGCCGCTTTCCATATTTATTTTTGACCGTCTTCTACTTTGAGTGTAAGTAGAATATGAATATATTCCAGCAAGAACATTGCTACTCTCCAATATTGCAAAGACGTCACCCTGAAATGTTGATAATACTATTTGTTCTTGGGTTGGCATGGGCGCATAGAGACTTTTTCCTACAATTATTCGAATTTGCCTATTTGCTGGGAAAGTGTATCTTCGAAGTTCGAATTGCCGGTTCGGATTCTTATAGGGTGTGAGCCGAATAAAGTCAAGTTGGTCAAGTTCATATTCAAGTCCGTCGGAAAAAGCCATCCTGGTAGGTGGAGTCATATGCCTGGCAGGAGGAGACCTAGACCTGGTACGAAGAGGAGACTCAGCCGGAGGAGACCTGCCAGGAGAATTAGGTCTGACAGGAGAAAGATGTCTTTCTGAAGAATGAGAAGGCTCACGACGAGGAACATCAGGAATAGGGGCGCCATTAGGTAAACACTCGAACTGTAAACTGAACGCTGTTAGAAGAAACATAAAATTAATTTCCTTTAAAGAATGTTAGTATCTCATGAAATTCTTGAAGCAAAATTTCCAGGCAAGACAGAGGACATTAAGGATAGATTGCCCTTGGATAAGTATTGATAGCTGGACCAGGAATATTCAGAAAACATTGGTTTTTGCTCTGACAATAAATTTTCTCTTGCTTATAGAAATAAGGGGTTTCTAAATGTGCTCAGTGTTAACAACCATCTTCGTTAAAATATCAAAGATAATTTTATATTGAAGATTTTAATATCAAAGTTTTGTTTAAAAATTAATGTTCCTCTAATACTATATATTTGAGAATTTGTAGCTTGTGTTCTTTTTAGTCCAAAATTCAACTTTTTTCTTGAACATTCGTCTTTGCGGACAGAAAATGCATCCTTTTTATTGAAAATTCATCTCATGGTAGAAGAGTAATCTTTTTTGGTTGAAAATGCATCTTTCTTGGTTGTACATAATTGCAATTGCTAGGTTGAAAGTTGAGTATTTGGTTGAAAATTTCTCTTTTCGGTATTCAAATAAAAATATTTTCAGAAAAATTTAACTTTTTAGCGGGAAAATCCAACTGGAAAATAGCCTGGAATTTTGTTTTTGAATCATGAGTGGCCACAGTGTAACTTAATGTACTTTATGCTTCTGAAATTCGAACATATTCCGTATCAATATGGAATATTTTTTGAATTCCATTTCCTTTTATACTAAAATTCGGCATGCTCCCGAAATAAATTTAAATTAAATTTGTATTAATTGCATACAAACTAAAACAGATTTTGCAACAAAAAAAAATTGGAATAGAATGCGCATTACGTCGTACAAATTATTATTTACGGAAAGCTCGAAAACGTCTTCAAAATTTTAGCTATATTATAATATTATATTCACCAATATAATTTAGGATGACCATCGAGGTAAATACCAGAGTGTAAACGATCCACATTTTTTCCAATTAGGGGAAAACTGATAAATACATTAATGAAGAATTTTATAAACACTATACCTAATGAATATTCTTAAGTATCATCAGGGTATGTATATGGCATTTTACTCGTTATCTCATCATTCTATATTTATATTACATAAATTAGTGCAAGGAAAAAATCTGTGTCAGTATCATTACGACAAAAAAATTTAACAAAAAATGTTATCTCTTACAGAAAAGTATTAGCGTTATATTTCCCTATTTGGATGATAGAAGTCTCTCATTTTTTACAAGCTCAAATAATGACTGAGTTATATTGTGGAAATAATTATGAAATATGATTTTAACACAAAATTCGTTAATTTAATTCTTCTTATTACGCTTCCATAAATGAAGCTTGTAACGAGGTGGCTTACCACTCATTAGGGATCCTCCCCTGACTTCATACTTAAATTATTTAAAATGATCGCGACACATTCCAAGGCCAGCATGAACTCAGAGATGCAATTATTTAAGGAATGGTTCTGAGAGTGCAGTATGTGGATGAGTGTGAAACAAAGTAATTTTAATTATGTATGAGTTACTTTCTTTTGCATAAAGGGACGTTACCCATGTATACAATGTACACTTTAATTTAGGTTAGGGCTAGGTCACTTACGTTTTAGGGCACCTGACGTCCTACCTTTGTTTCCTGGAGAGACCGGAGTCTCTCTCTGAATTTGAAGAAAACTTTGGAGTTCCTTTTATCGCCGAAAGCACCAACTAAGAAAGGAAGGAGGCTCTTCGCGATCTCCACCCACAGGTCGATCTAACAACGAGGCACTGCCACCACACCACACACGCGGTCCACTTTACCACGCACATCGACCCGAGATTTAACCCATGTCATCCAGGGTTAAATCATTATTTACTACAACTGCAGAGTGCCGAAATGACAACCGGCTCGGCACCTGTCACTACAGACGGGCGGCCATCTTTGTCACTACCGGCACACTAGACACGAGGTGACGACTTACGCACGTTTGTCAAGGGTGCTTAGGATGGAATCTATTCTACCGATGAGAGCTGGACGTGGATCGAAAAGGGGGCAGCACCTACTGGACCTGGTCGAGGAGCGCGGAAGATGAGCGGGAAGCCGACGAAAGGACGCCAAGAAGTCAGTTCGTGTTGATCGTTCACGAGGAATACTGTGTTGCCTTGCCGTACCTTATCAATTTCCTATAAAGGAGTCGTTTGTTCTCTCTACGAAGCTTGGACTGAGGAGCATTGGTTTTCTCCGAAGGAAGAAAGGTAGGCGTCAGTCTGTTCCTCTTTGTTTCACAGCCACCAGGGAGAAGAACGCAGTCAGAATTCCGCCTTTACTTGAATAAAAATAACGGTAATATTATTGCCGAGGTTTTCCAGGGTGCCCGTCATACGCAATACGAGGAGTCACTGGACTTCTTCGACCGAAGCTGAAGCCACCAAAAGTTACTTCAGTATTTGGAGCTCATGCCTATCAGCTATTGTCTATGTCTGAAAGAGAATCAAAAATTATTTGAGCTGTTTTGGATACACCATTTAAGGTTTGTAGGGACTATCTTCTTTTTTTATAGTATACGGTATAACATCTACTTATAATCTACTCATAAAAGAAGGAATTATACCTGAGCTGGATTTGATGTTG
>CAKNYM010051657.1:131701-168487 GCA_932195095.1 Andricus curvator | reverse complement strand
TTTGAGGAGTGCGAGGTGGATATGAATATATTTGAGCAGGAGCATTACTACTCTCCAATATCACAAAGATGTCACCCTCATATGTTGATAATACTATTTGTTCTTTAGTTGGCAATGGCACCAAGCCATTATTTCTTGCGTCTAATCGAATTGGCCTGCCCGCAGGAAAAGTGTATCTTCAAAGATCGAATTGTCGGTGCGGTTGTTTATAAGGAGTGAGGCGAATAAACTCAATTTGGTCAAATTCATATTGAATTCCGTCAGAAAAATCCATCCTGGCAGGTGGTGCCTTGTACCTGGCAGGCGCAGACCTGGACCTGGCACGAAGAGATGGCTCAGCAAGAGGAGATCTGGCAAGAGGATGAGGTCTAGCAGGAGAATTTGTCTAAAGAATAAAAAGATTCACAACCAGAAGCACCAGAAACAGGAGCTCTATTAGGTAAACAATCGAACTGTAAACTTAACTCTGCAAGAAGATGCATAGGATTACTCTTCTTCAATGTATGTTGGTATATTACGAAATCCTCGTAGCAAAATTTTCAGGCAAAACTAAAGACATAAAGGAAAGATTGTTCGGGAAAAATTACTGAGAGGTAGACTCGCAATATTTAGAGAAGTTAAACAAAATATTATCAAAGTTCTGTACCAATGCCGTCACGTTTAGAATTTCACTCTTTATGTAAGCATGATTCGGACTAAGGTTGACAAATTTTTTATTTCACTTTAACTCAGCATGGACACTGACCGAGAACACCTGAAACTATTCTGAAATTTTTTTCAAATTATTGTCTATTCTTATATTGAGGTTTTTGAACATAGCATGTACAAACAAAATGATATGGAAGTACCTTAGCTTAGGCGCCTATAACCTTTCTAACCTATATGGTTGAAAATGTATTTTCGTTAGGTGATTAGTTGAACCGTTTCATAAAACGACATGTATGATATATTATCTGGAAAAAGAGTTTAAAAAATAGTAATCTCAGCCCCTTATTGTTTTTTAAATCTCTTGAATAATATTGAGGTTATATAAATAGATTATTTATATACAATATGCATGATTCTTCTATGCTTAGATTCATATGGTTTTTAAACAATTTTTCTAATGAGTTTATGCGCAAGATCTTCGAATCTTGAGTGGCGTCTCATCGTAGATTTTGTCATATAATTTTTTATACATTCTATATTTAATTCCTGGTGCATTTCACTGATTATCTTGTAGTGACGATAATTTCTAATGATTCAATAATATCAATGCAGATCTTATTTTCATTATAGAAAACATTTTTTTATTTCCTATAATTAATTTTGATTTCCTGTTTAGTGAGATATATAATTTTATTAGAGATCCCATTGCTCTCTGAGTTATAAAATCAATATGTCTTGTAACTGTCAGCATCTTATGAAGTATTCCACTAATGAGTTTTACAACTTCTACCCAATTAATATAGGACTCATCTACTCTAATGTTTTGGTATATTTAATGTTGCCTTTTGGTAAATATGATCGCTTCAGTTTTTCCCAAATTTATCTTAATTTCTCATTTATTAAAAATTTTTAGTTGCCTGCAGCAATTTGTAGTCTATTTACAATAGCGTCTATCTGACGATGTGTATAAAGTTTTATCATCCGCAGAAAGAGTAAAGTTCACATATTTAATTCTAGGTATATAAATTACAGATAAACGTTTATTTTTCGGCCTGCTAGCCCTGAAAAATTGCCTTGCTCACAACCTCCATATTTCACCAAATTCATCTTAAAATTACCTTAATGCTACCTTAATTCTACTACCGCTCGCTCTTAACGCTATGCCTTCTCCACGTCGCTCGCTTCACCTCGCACGCATGTCCCTATCTTTCACCTTGTCTCGCATTCCCAACTTCTGCCTCCGCGGTTACTATCTGATACTTATCTGCTGACTATTTACAATATTTACAACTTGGTTTATATTTACTTCCTATCCTCCTTACAATCTTTTCCTTTCCATTCCTCCACTTCCTTCCTTCTCTTCTTCTCCATCTCACCTAACAACCCCTGCACCCATGCTCTTTCGTCTCCTTTTTCATGCAGTTATACCTCCATGCTAATCTCACTCCTTTCCACTCCCTCGCAATCCTCCAGCCAGTGTTCCATCCTTGCAAACCCCTTTCCGCTTAGTTCACACATTCTCTTCTCCCTAGGAAACCAGAAATTAATATAACCCTCCATGCACTCACACCTCATCCTCGATATGAGCTCCTGACTCACTTTCTCTCCACTCTCACACACATACTGTGCTCTCTCTCTTGGCATAATCCACCCGCCATTCACATTGAAACTTGACCGTTTTATTCTCTCCTCCCTTCTGCCTTCTGTCTCTCCATGCCGTTCTTCTTCACTTCCTCATACACCTTTCTCCGCTCCTCACGCATCCTTCTAACCGTATTCCTTTGCAGCCCATTCCTTCTAAAATACCTTTCCCTCTCCCCCTTCATCTTTCCCTCTCCTCCATTGTTCCCCTTCTTCCACGAACACTCCCTAACCAGCTTACTTCCCCCCTCTTTCGAACATTTTTACTCATACTTACACGCCTGACTCCCTGTTAGAATCCCTAAACTCGTTCTCCCCGCCTGCCTCCTAACAATATAACTAGGCGTATTCCTTGCCAGCCCCAGTATCCACTTTGCATACCTTTCCTGTGTCCTATTCACTTTCTCACTTTCCTTCTACCCTCACACCTCTACTCCATAAAATAGCACACTCATTACTAGCGAGTCAAACAATTTTATTCTCGTTCCAAAATCATCTGCAAATAACATTTTTTCCAACCACCATACCTGCCGCATCACTCTATTTGCCCTCCCCACTCCCTCTTTTATGTGACCACCCACTCTCCCATATCTCCAAAATAAGAAGCCCGGGTACACAAACTCTTTCATCTCCTGCACCATCTTTCCCTTCAACTTCCATTTTCCTCCCTTATCTCTTCCACCTCCTTTCCTGAGCACCATCACCTTAGACTTTTCCGCATTTAGCTCTAACCTATTCTTATCCAGGTATCTTTTTAACCTCTTCATCATCTCCTTTAAGGCCTTCTCGCTTCTTGCCAGCAACACTATGTCATCTGCATATGAGAGTGACCAAATTCTAACCCCTCCTATCCTAACTCCTCCTACCACTCCGACCTCTAGCTTACTTCCCATATCTGCGATTAAAATATATTATGGGGGTTCACCCTATCCATCCAAAAACTCTTTGAAATCCCCTCCCCTCCTCTAACATTATCTTTCGTCTCTTCATATATCTCCCCTACCCTCTCGATCCGCCCTCTCTCCAGTCTCCTCTCCTCCATCTCTTCCCGCAACCTCTCCCTATCCACCAAAGAAAACGTGCTTTTGAGGTCCACAAAAAACGCGTACACTTTCGCCCCCTTCTTCACCTACTCTCTATCCACCACGTGATGCAGAACGTTGATTTTGTCGATGGTACTCTTACCTGCCTTGAATTCTGCCTGCGCCTATTCCTATTCCTGCACTATTTACGCCTTGCTCCTTAACTCCTCCTTCAGCCTTTGACCTTTTTAACTTCCTTATCTGTTTCTTTATCTTCTCGTCATTTAACTCCTCTCCCTCTAGCCCTCGTTATTCTACTGCCAACATCTCTCTTTGTGAATGTGAGTCCTGAAACTTTTTTTCAGAAAACTCCCTCCACTCCCTACTCCCAATCTTCTCTCTTATCCCCACTTTACGTTCCCCAAACCTATTAATTATCTTCCACACGTGCCCCTCTGTCTCAAATCTTTCCATCTCCTCTTCAAGATCTTTTTCCTTTTCCCTATCACCAATATAACATCAATCTAAAACCCTTCCACATTTCTACGTACTCCTGATCTTTTCGCCGTGCCCTATTTTCACTTACTGTACTTTCCCTTCACCTTCCTTCTCATCTTTTTACATTGACTATCCGACCACGGCTACGCTATTCATTCCTTCTTTCTAAATACCTTCTTTTGCACAAACCCTTTCACTTTCTCTCTCAAATCCTCCCATATCTCTGCCACCGACTCCACTTCAAAGCATACCTTCCCTAAATGCTCGTGATACTTCTCTATCGCCTCCCTCGTGGAGCTCATCCTCTCCCCATCAATACTTCTTCCTCACCTTGCCTTCTGCCGCTCTCCGCTCTTATTCATAACCCTAATGGCTGATGGTCTCATTCGACCCATTCTTCTACTGCGAATCTCTCTGTCTCCTCCTACATAGTCTATCACCGATTCCTCTACCTTACTTACGAATTTTTTGTTCTTCCTCTTCGTCCCCGTTACCATAATATTGGCCACCGCCCAGCCTCTATCCTCCATCCAGTCCCTTAGAATCTCCCCCTCCTTATTCATTATCTCATCCTTCGATTTCCTTTAGAAGCTCTCGCCCTTCCTGTATAGGCCCCCTTCCCTTCCCATCCACGCATTAAATCCCCCCCCCAGTACCACCATACCCTCCTCTCTTTCGCCTAGCAATTTTTCCACCCTTTCTTTATTCCCTTCCGTCCAATCCTTATTGTACCCTATCAAAAACGTACACTTTACCCCTCCTATCTTTATTGTCCTCACTTGTACGCCCTCTCCCTCTTCCTCTCCATGAACTTCTTCCTTTAATCCATCCCTCACCCCCGTTATAATTCCCGCACTAGCCCTTCCTATCTTCCTCCATCTGACCTCCATCAATCCTCAATCTGTCTTATAAAATTTAATTTACTCCCTAAGCTTCTATAGAAATTCTTTGAAATTCCCTGAAATTCCTCAAAGTCTTCAAAATCCCTTTATATCTTTGATAACCTTTTAGAATCCCTTAAAATTTTTGAAACCTTGAAATTTTTTGGAATCTTGTAAAATATCCTAAAATACTTCTAATCCTTCAAAATCCACTGAAATTTTCTAAATCCTTAATGTTCTTAGCGAACTTTTCAAATTTCGCAATTAGCGAAAATAGTAGCATTAGTGTCCTTCTTACCTAATAATGGCAAAATAGTTGCATCGTTGAAAAAGGTAGTATTTTTATTTGAAATTTAAAATTTGTACATAGCTTTACACAAATTATTTGTTAAATCGAGCCCCCTTGCAGTATTTGCTCACTGCGTAGACATTTACGGCTCTACCCTAGCTACGGTTCTACTTTTTTTTATTATTTATAATTATTAGTAAGTTGTAACATTTTAAGGCGAGTTCGGTTGACAAACAATCTTATATTTAAGTTTTATATTGTTTCAGTTGAATTAATGGTGTCGATGATTTTTGTTTACATACTCTACTCTAAAGTGACGATAGATTAGGTTATGCGTGCCCACTGAAACGTCCAGGATTTCATCTCGGCTCATTGGGGTAACCACGCCGCTTTTCATGTTTATTTTCGCTCGTCTAATACTGTGATAGTATACAAATTTTGAATATATTCCAAGAAGAACATTACCACCCTCCATTATTGCAAGGGCATCACCCTGAGATGTTGATAATACAATTTGTTCTTGGATTGGCATGGGCACATAGCGATTTTTTGTTGCAACGATTTGAATTTTCCTATCCGCAGGAAATGTGTATCTTCGAAGTTCGAATTGCTGGTTCGGATTCTTATAGGGTGTAAGCCGAACGAGGTCAATTCGGTTAACTTCATATTGAAGTCCGTCGGCAAAAGTCATCCTTATAGGTGGATCCATGTGGCTGACAGGAGGAGACTTGGACCTGGTACGAAGATGACGGTCAGCAGGAGAAAGAGACCTAGCAGGAGAACGAGGTTTGGCAGAAGAAGAAGGTCTGGCAGGAGAAACATGTCTGTCTGAAGAATTAGAAGGTTCACAACGAGGAACACCAGGAATAGGGGCGCCATTGAGTGAACATTCGAATTGTGAATTTAAATCTGCAAGAAGAAACATAGGACTGATTTTTGTTCAAGACTGTTGGTATCTCATGAAATTCTTGTGGACAAATTTTCAGGCAAGGCTAATGATATTCAGAAAAGATTGACATAAGAAATTTATTAAAAGCTGGACCAGCAATATTCATAAAACATTATAATACATTACAAAAACTTCTGTACAAACACCGACACATTGAGAATTTCACTTTTTATGTAAGCATGATTCGAACTAAGGCAAACCAATTTTCGCGTCCACTTAAACTCAGGGTAGACACAGACCAGGAAACCCGGTAATTAATCTGGAGTTTCGAGCATCGGGGAAATGCCAGAAAATAGCCAGGAATATTTTTGGAAACCGGGAATTTCTCAAATTGGTTCTTACTTTAACAATATATATCATCTTGCTCTTAGAAATCAGGTTTTTGGAGATGTGCTTAGTGTTAACAATAACCTCCGTTAGAATATGGAAGATAATTTCAAATTAAAAATTTCAATATCGATGTTTTGATGAAAAATGAATGTGCCTTTTTTTTAAAACCAATGCGATTGCAAAACTCGGCTTCGGCGCTTGTAGCAAGCTTCTGCATATTCCAGATAAACAGTCCAATGCTGCTAAATGTTCCATTTTGGACAAAAAGAGATGAATTTTCTACCAAAAGAGATGAATTTTCAAACTAAAAATTCTAATTTTCAACAAAAGAGATGAACATTTTTTGTAACTTTCCAAAATTAACTGATTGCGGTGCACAATTTATAGTAACTTTTAGAGAAATTGAAGTTACTTCTTTCAGTAAGTGCAACCAGTTATTTTTTTTTTTTGCTGTGTAACGTATCTGTAAGGAGTAACTTCAAGAAAGAAATTAACTCACCCGAAACAGCTTTCTGGCTTGGTTGGCTTGAAGAATATCGGCCGATAGAAGACTGCCACCTCTTCTTAGGAGGAAGTGCATGACGTGTGTCACCCTGCGAACTTAATTCTGTAAGAAAAAATATAACTGGATGAATTTTTAATCTTAAATACTAAAACTGAGAAAAACTTGCTACAGAATTTGCAGTTTCATTCATTCAAGCCTATGTATTGTGACGTTGCAGGTTTTGCAATGAACAAAAGTCAATCGTGTACATAAAAGAAATGGATCTCTAGCACTTGAGGGACCGCACTCCATTAGCACTCCCCAGCTCGATTCATCGATATTTTTAAAACTTAATTTAGGCTGATTTTTTTTTGATTTTCATTTTCATTATATGTACCGCCTCCACGGAATCAACATCATCGATGGGCAACAAGCGACATTCAGAAATGGTAGCTGTATAGATGATGCACATACTACATGCTATACTAAATTGTTTCAAGAGCAAGATCATTTATTGAGTTACCGGTGAGTCCACTGATCAGTGTTATGTATAAATCATGTGGGAAGAGTGAGGATCACGATTCAAACTGAAACTGTGAAAGGAGAGCAATAGAACATTGTATTTGAATATAAATCCTACAGCGATGGTAGCGTTTACAAAATCTGTCCACTAATCATGTTTGAACCTCCCTCACGCATCCCCCTGGAAGAAACTAGAACAGAAAATAATCAGAACCACGCGTTCGGCTCAAGGGGAAAACCACGAGTGGATGCAGAGCTGATGGTTCTGCAAAAAAACCCTATAAAAACAATAGGGTTCAAACTAAACCAAACGCAGAAAGTAAATTATTTAAAGAAATCAAAAAATCGCGTATGCCTGTTCATAATTAAGAAAATGGATATTTTGCATAGGACTGACTGAAGTAGAAAGGAAAACCATCATTAAAGAAGCGCACGCGAACCACCTTGGTGAGAAAAATACAATTTAAAAAGCAAAAGAAATTGGCGAATGGAAGAATATGGACGAAGAAATTAAAAACTATGTAAAAACATACCCTATTTGCCAATTGCAGAAGACAACAAGAGTATTTAAGACAGATTATCGAGGAAAACAGTTCTAGTACCTATGAAAAATTAAACCGCACAAACTGTAATTGAAAGTATGATTGATTACTATATCTAAGCATTCAGAGCTCCTAAAACGATATTCACCGATCAAGGAACAAACTTCTTATCAGAATTAATCCAACAATTTAAAGATGCATTGAATATTAAGCATATGAAATAACATCTTTCCACCCACAGGCAAACGATGACATGAAAGGAATGCGTTCAACTTTTAAAAATCTCATTAAAACATCAATGGCAGATAATAGTAAACAATGGGATGAAAATCTGAAGTTCATAACGTTCGTGTTTAATGCAGTGGAAAATAAAAGTACGGGCTTCTCACTTTTCAAAATGACCTTTGGAAGAGATCCTAATATCACATCAGCAATACCAAGATCACCAACCCTTACTTATGCTGATTTAATTAAGAAATGAAAAATCAAACAGGATAACATCATTAGGAAAGCTAAAGATATAACTGAAGTTAAACCAGATAGGATCAATGAACATCCAGATGAAAATATAGTGAAAGGTCATCCAGTTTACAAATTCAGATGAAAATATAGTGAAAGGTCATTCAGTTTACAAAATGGGACATCAAGTGAAATGGAAAAATAATATAAAACGAAATAAATTAGGCCCAAGCTCGAAAGATCCAGGAATAGTTACGGCAATTACAATGAATAATAATTTAAACATTTTTGAAGGCAAAACTCTTCAAGTTCATATTGATCAAGTTCTGCCATTTTCTATTTCATGAAAATAATTATTCTGTCACTATGGATGTTGATAAAGACAACACAAGCAAACTACATCCTTCAAGAAATTTATGGAAAGATCTACATAGAGGAAATCATCCAAGCTTATTTGTGAATATGATGTGAACTTTCTCGTATATTTGGTAACTTAATGGTAAGTTTCTTTGTTACTTTCAGCATGCTCTGAATGATTTCAACGGCGTGGAGATTGTAGAAGAAAGAATTTTATACTTTTCAGAGCCATACAAAGACTGGGAGACTTCGGTTGTGGAAGACACTGATGCAGAATGGACTCCTAAACTTGGTTCTACAGCAGAGGAACCTGCAAAGAGCGGTCGAATTTCGGAGAAGTGGCAAAACAAAACCTAATCACCAGATAAGTGCGGTTAAACATCGATTCAGACAAGTAACATAAGAACGTCAATTGAGACGATAGGCAGGACAAGTTAATAAAGTAGGTACGTATTTGGAAACATTACATCGTATTTCAGACTACACATTAAACAATTAATAAAGTGCATTGATGCTGCTATGATGGTCCACGATGTAGATCTACAAAAATGGGCTCTCCATGCTAAAAAAATTCTTGGTTTTGAAGATACACGATTTAAATCCTCTGACTGGTGGGTTTGGCGGTTTAAAAAAACTCATCGAATAACATACAGAAAAGTCTATTAATTTATCATGAGAAAACATTAGAAGATAAGGAAACTTTGAAATTAAGCGCGGACAATTTTGCGAAAAAAGTGAAGATGCTCATCACTCAATATGGAAAAGAGAATATTTATAACTCAGATCAAAGTGAATTCCAATTAGAGATGCATTCAGGCCGAACATTAGCAGTTGAAGGTACTCGACAAGTGGAATGTGTAGTTAAATCTATTCCTTCTACACCTCAAAGCCATACTATTCAGCCCACGATTTCAGCAGATAAAAAGCTTCTATCTCCGCTTTTTCATTTATTAAAAGCACAAAGTGGAAAGTTTGGATCCATTGTGGAAAAAACAATTTTTCGGTTAATCAATGTCTTTCTAGCTGCATCAAAATCTGGGAAGCTTACGTCAGAAATTTTTTTTTATTTTTGAGAAATTTCAGTAATAAAATTATTTTTTCATGTACCGGAAATTCTCAATGTACAAATCAACGAAAACATTTTTTCCAACTCTGTCTTATGTAAAAATGATTTTCTAACTACATCTCAAAAATAAGTTCCTTGTATAGATGGATATTTTCGAGCCGAACCAATATTTTGGTACGTTTTCAAATGATGGTGTAGCGGCTCAACGCTTAATTAAAAAAAAATAAGAGTTCAAAATCGAACGCTTCAAGCTCATATTTATTCTGGTTATTAATTTTACCATACGGATTATTTTACCCACAGACAATTTTCCAAGATGGTTGAAAAACTTCTCTTTCCCGAACGTAGGACCGAAAAGTGTGTTACTCATAGAATCTTGGACTAGACGCTGTTCAGGAGTTGTACGGCAAGCAACACCTAACGAAAACCATGATTAAACAAAAGGCACGACCGGAAAAGTTCAGTCCCTTGACGTCTAAGGATTTCGTATTTGGAAGAATTACGTGCTACATTTTCCTGATTTTGTTATACTTTTCGAATATGACATGAATCTGCACATTCCAAATAATATTATAAAGTGACAGTCTTTTGTACATAATCAATTATCATCACCAAGCTACCACAACCTTTGTAAATACTTCTGGTTTAAAAGTGGCTAAGTCACAGAAAAAACCAGGAGAATTTGAGAATCCACTAGATTTTTCCTTCAAGACATTTTCCGCAACATTGAGGGAAGTTCGAGCATGTGAAAATGTAGCCGCTATTAAATTTTCGTGGTGCAAAAAATCCTTGTGTTTCGAATATCTCTTCGAAGAGCATCATTACTGTAGCACATACAATAAATAATAAAGTATGATAATGTCTGCTGGTATCATAAATCTATTTGTTATAATCACGTTCATATTTTTCTGAAAGTTAAAAATATTTTCTAGTACAATGCATTTAAAATGTACATACATTCAAATCACAATTGAAATAAATGCTTCCCAATGTAAGGCCTACTTCTGACAATGTAAAATTATGTAATGGAAGTTCCTTAATTTGATGGAGACATGCAAACAGTGAATTGGACTCATGGTGATTTTGTGTAATCAAAAATAATAATTTTGGGTTGGAACACCCCCCTAAAAATTGTTCGAAAAATTTGGGAAAATAATATCTTTCATGTCTCACTATACGGACATTTTTCTAATTGGTTTTGTTTTAAAAAGCTGCTTTATTTCAGAGAAACGTAAAATAATGTACCTAAGGGTAAAATTACTGCGTGTTTAAAACCCCAATTTTCGGGGGCGGTTTTCATCCTAAAAACCTGATTTGAGCAGATAAGAAAAAACACGTGTCGCTTAGTTTTTCGAGTACTATAACATATATCAGAATGAAGAAAATCTGGGGCGGACACCTACCTAGGTTTCCTTGTTATAGTTACCAACTGAAATTGTCGCAACCCAAGTTAGTTGATTCACCAATTATTTCCCGAATATTATCAATTTAGGAAATTATTCTTTCCCTCACTGCGTGAACCCCTGAATAGAAACTTTTATGACCGTTATAGTAAATAATGTAATTTTTACGTCAAATTCAAAATCGAAATCTTGAAAACAACTAGATACGAAATTCCATTAAATTTTTAACCCCAATTTGTAATCATCAACCGTGATAATGTATCCGCAACATTCAATGTTGTAATTTTAACTTCAGATTTATAATTAGAACTTACAAAAAAACCTAAATACCTACAGAAGGATAAATATTAAAACATGAGTTAAATACAAATATTCTTTATGTAGCAACCAATTTTATAAGAAACCGATTATATTTCACTATAACCGAAAGTTTTTTATATTTGACAACTAAAAAATTCTATTTGCAAGAACTTGCAGAAGGTTAAAGACATCGTGGGACAAAAGTCAGAAGCCTCAGAAAGTGGATATAAGTATAAAAATTATAAGTACGGTCACCCTAATTGAACTTACCAGCAAAATCCAGATGAACCAAAAATGTAAGAATTAGAATGTAGCTGGCGATCATCATTTTTTCTCTTGGTATTAGACAGATTTCCTGAATGTCGACTGAGAATTTTTTGGATTACTATGAGCCTATTCACACGTGGGAATATTTGCCACGGGAGCAGAAAATGACACGTTTTGTAAATAGGCTCCATGTGCGCATGAGTGATGAAGGCATGTAAGTCCTTAGTGTCTCTCTTGTAGAAGTTTTTGTTTTTAATAGGTAAACATCGAGATATGAAAAAATCACGTAATAGTCAAGAACTAAAGCTAAGAAAAAATATTATTTATTACTTTGGTGTCAGTAAACATTTCGTTGATTATCACATCATATTTGTTTAAAGTTTTATAACTGCGTGTACTTTTATTGGTATAGCATAACATTACCAAGTTGAACTCTTTTTTTTTAAGTCAGTTTTTACGCACAAAAATGCGTGAACAAGAAACTTTGACAATAAATTGAGATGGGCTAAGATTACCTAAGATTACTTTGGATTACGTAGGATAACTCTGGATTAAATAAAATAAAATATATGAATTTTCAACGAACTAGTTGAATTTCGACATAAAAAGATGCATTGTTTTTACTGCAATAAAAAAATTGAAGAGTATAGATATTTTTAAACCAACGAAATAAATTTGTAATAAAATTTATGCATTTCCGACCAAAAAATTAACTTTTAACGAAGAAATTCAACTTTGAACCAAGCAGTTAACGTTTTTAACAAAAAAGGTAAATTTTCAGGCTAGAATCTTAATTTAAACACAAATTGAAAAGAGAAGCATATTTTCAACTTTCGACTAATTCTTGAAACCGCAGTTTAACTCTAAACCAAGCAGTTGATTTTCCAACCAAAAAGACGAATTTTCAACAAAATACATGAATATTTTTGTCAACAAGTTGATGTTCTAACTATAAAAGATCAATTTTTTTTAATCAATTTCGAACCAAAAATAAAATAGTTACAAGTTTAGTTATACAAAGTAATTCTCAACAAAAATTTAAACAATATAAGAGTTGAATTTTCAACCAAAGAAATTATATTTTTGAAAATAGATTGCAGAGCAAAAATAAATATTATCGACCCTAATCCCAATTAAAAAATGTTCTTCACAACAAAGAAATGAGATTTCAATTAAAATTATGAATCTCAAACTGGAATAGTTGAATTTTTAATTTAAAAAATTAATTTCCAAACAAAAAAAAAAAAGAATTTTCAACAAAAATTTAAGACTTTCATCAGTATTTTCAGCAGTATGCTGGAGTCAGTGCCTATTTCAATAGCCAATGGGAAGTTGGCGGGAACTTTTAAATGCGGAAATACTTATATTTATTTTTTTCTATATTAACTTTTCTATGACTCTATTGCATTAAATGTGTATTATATTAATTTCTCTACTTCGGTCTGGAATTTCTTATTCAGATATTGCAAAATAAAGTATAAATTTTTTTTTTTAATGAATCTTTTAATATTTGTTTCTTCTTTTACATTGATCTATATATTACCTCCGTGCTAGAATCTGCTTAAAATTTGTCTTTTTTTAAGCATTTAGCTCGATTTTTCCTATTAATTAGGCTTTCAGCTACTTTGGAAAAAACTGAACATTTTCTAAAGCTTGCAACATGTTCTTTTCCACAGTGGGCACACTTAGCGATTTTCGAACATTTTTTTGAGTAGCAGGATAATGCCAGAAAATAGCCGGGAACTTTATTTACAAACAAGGAATTTTCCCGTTTTGTTTATACTTTTACAGTAAATATCTTCTCGTTCTTAGGAAAAAAGTTTTTGCTATTCTGCTCAGTATTACCAATCATCGCCGTTAAAATATCGACGATGATTTTATATTTAATATTTTAATGTTGATTTTTCGTTCAAAAATGGATGTAGCTTTTATACTTAATGCCATCTTTGACCCGAAAACCGCAAAATATCCTAAAAAAAATTTGAACTCTCGGTGGCCATCCTATAACTCAATGCACTTTATGGTTTTGGAAATGGGACATATTGCGTATCAATAGGAAATATTTTCCGTATTCCATTTTTTCTGAAACATTCATTATAAATATACGTCATGGACAATTTTATTCTTGAATGCATACCTAAATGCATGTAAAGAATCCAGCATATATTAGTCTAAAAAATGTTCTGATTTTTAAATCTTTAATAACAAAAAACCAACAGTACGAAGTAGCAAATTTAATTTTTGTACAAGGACCTTCAATTTGAGCCATGTCCAGGAGAAGTCAGACCAATAGAAAAGCTACGAGAGTAGTCGTCCAAGAACCGAAATTTCCTTATTTTCCTTATTTTTCAATATTTGCTTACAAAAAAAAAAACATCAGTATGACATATCACAACTCATTATTAATTGTACATACACAGGTCAATAACTTTAATTTGAGCTATCTTCGAAGTAAATCCGATGATAAATCATTTTTCAATTGTTATTTATACATAAAAATTGAGCAAACTAAACCTTGACATTGAAGAAAAGTTGAAATCAAACTAATTTTACATTGAATTACATCAGTTGATATAAAATTTGTTATATTTCAAGTGATTTAATAAATTATTATTCTTAAGAATTTGCGAAAATTCGCGGTAAAAAAATAAATTCACTGTCATTTTCGTCTCCAGCGGCCATATTGATAATCTTACAAAATTTATTAAAATCTTATTAAATTCCTTGGTATATTTTACAATACGCTATATTCTTTCAAATCCTTTGAAATTTTTTAAATCCGTTAAATTCTGTGATATCCCGTACAACATCGCTGTTCAATATCTTTCAGAATACTCGAAGAACATTTGAATGTTCGAAATCATGTGAAACCCTGTAAAATCCCATGATGCCAGTAAAAATCCTCAGATATCTTATAAAATTTAATTAACTCCCTAAAGTTCTACAGAAATTTTCGAAAATTCCCCAAAGTCTTCAGGGTCCCTTAATATCCTTGATAACCTTGAAGCATTCCTTTAAATTTTCGCAGTTAACGAAAATAGTAGCCTTAGTGTCATTTTTCCGAATAGTAGCAGAGTGGTTGCATCGTTAAAAACAGGTAGTATTTTTATTTAAAATTTAAAATGTTTACATTGCTTCAGATACTTTATTTGTTAAATCGAGTTGCTTGCAGTATATGCTCATTGCGAAGGCTTCTACGGCTCTCCCCGAAGTACGACTCTGCTTTTATTATCATTTGTAATTATTAAATACTTGTAACATTTTAAGGCGACTTCGGAGGACAAACCATTTTATTTTAGTTTTACATTTTTTCCAGTTGAATTAATGGTGTTGATGATTTTTGTTTACATACCCTACTCTAAAGTTACGATAGATTAGGTGCTGCGGGCCTACTAAGACTTCCACGATTTCATGTCGCCTCAATGGGGTAATCACGCCGCTTTCCATGTTTATTTTCGCCCTTTCTCTATTTCTACCGCCAGTAAGAATTGCATATATTCCAGCAAGAACATCATTACTCTTCACTATTGCAAAGACGTCACCCTGAGATGTTGATAATACAATTTGTTCTTGGGTTGGCACGGGCGCATAGATATATTTTCTTGCAAGGATTCGAATTCTCTTATTCGCAGGAAATGTGTATCTGCGAAGTTCGAATTGTCGGTTTGGATTCTTATAGGGTGTAAGCCGAACGAGGTCAAGTTGTTTAACTTCATATTGAAGTCCGTCGGAAAAAGTCATCCTTATAGGTGGAGCCATGTGTATGACAGGAGG
Organism: Andricus curvator; assembly: GCA_932195095.1. NCBI lineage: Eukaryota > Metazoa > Arthropoda > Insecta > Hymenoptera > Cynipidae > Andricus > Andricus curvator. Next base: position 153,055 of record CAKNYM010051657.1, on the reverse strand, counting down.
AGACTTAGACCCGGTGCGAAGAGAACGGTCAGCAGGAGAAAGAGCCCTGGCAGGAGAATGAGGTCTGACAGAAGGAGAAGGTCTGGCAGGAGAAACATGTATGTCTGAAGAATAAGAAGGTTCACAACGAGGAACGCCAGGAATGGGGGCGCCATTAGGTAAACACTCAAACTGTGAAGTTAACTCTGCGAAAAGAAAGGTAGGATTGATTTTCTTTAAAGTATGTTAGTATCTCATGAAATTTTTGTGGCAAAATTCACACGCAAGACTGAGGACATTATGGAAAGATTGATCTGAAAAAATTTTTGAAAGTTGGAACAACAATATTCAGGGAACATTATAAAACATTATAAAAAGTTCTTTACCAATACCGACACCTTTATGTAAGCATTATTTGGACAAAGGCAAAAAAATTTCTGCTTCCCCTTTAACTCAGATTAGACCCTGACCGAGAAAACCAAGAAATTATTTGTAATTATAAGCACCAGGAAAATGCTAGGAAATAGCCGTAAATTATATTGAAAACCGGGAACGTTTCAGATTTGTTTTCACTCTTACAATAAATATCGTCTGGCTCTTAGAAAAAAAGTTTTTTGGGTTTGTGCTCAGTGTTAGCAACCAACTCCGTTAAAATATCTAAGATCATTCTTTATTGAAGATCTTAATGTTGATGTTTTGTTCGAAACTGAGTGTTCCTTCTGTGCTATACATTTATGAATTTGATGCTTGTCTTGATGGATCATTCAAGTACCAAAGTTCCTTTTATATTTAAGAACGAAAACATCTTTTTCAGATATTTAACATAGTAATTACTAATTATTAAGGGATGTCAAAAATATAATAAAAGAAAGCATCACGTATTTTTTGACGGCCCCTTTGAAGTTTTATATTTCTTATATTTGCGGTAAGCTCAAAAACGTTTTTGAAATTATAGATATATTATAGTATTATATTCACCAATATAATTTAGGATGACCATCGTGGTAAAGATCAGAGTATAAACGATCCACATTTTTTCCAATGAGGGGAAAAACTGATTCGTACATTAATGAAGAATTTAATTAACAAATGTACCTAATGAATATTCTAAAGTACCATCAGAGTATGTATATGGTATCTTACGCGTTATCTCACGAATCTATTTTTAAATCACATAAGTCAGTATGAGGACAAAAATTTATTATCCTCAACCGAGCCTAAGTTATGAAACAAAAAAAATTGTGTGGGAGTCATGTATACATAAAAAATATCTTATAATAGCCTTGTGGCTGGGGCTATTGTGGGAATGAGTTATTGGTTTCATAATGAATTTCTTAAATAATTTTTTTATGGAACTGGACCGTATTGATATCTTTCACTAGGTATCGTAAAGTAAAATTAAGAAAGGTTTCTCAGAAAATATTTGTCTTCAAAGAAATTTTTCGCAAAAAAAGGAAGTGGAAATACGATGGTATTTAAAAAAAAAAAGAAAACAATATTTTTCAGGAAAAAAATTTGAACATAGCCTATTTTATTAATTGAATAACTCTTATCTTTGATCGAACTTTAGACTCTTATCACATTTATCTTTTATTCTTCTCTCCATAATGTTAAGATTTAAGTAAACACTGAGAAGCTTATTGTCTTGAGAAAAAAAAATCTCTACAGCACTGTAGCATCCAATTTTTCAAATTAAATTTTGTATTACCTACAATCATGAAAAAAAATCTTGAGAAAAGTTAAACAAATTATAATACTTAAGGTTATTTTATTTCTTCTCAACTATTTTATTGAGACAACAAGCTTTCATTCAATAAAATCCTCAAATCTTCACAAATTTGATAGGACACAATATTTTTTCAAACGGGGGTCTATGAAATATGTCATGAAATATTAACAACTAGTTATTAGTTTCTTTGCTAGTTTAAAAAATGTACCCGTTATTAATAAAATTATTAATAATCAAGTTCTTGATATGCATTCTCCTCTTATCTGGATCAGAATATTTCTTTATGAGCTAAGTTTACGACTTTGTTATGAAAACGTTTCTGTTTCAAAAAAATGTTTCGAAAGTCTACAGATAAGTTGCGCAAAGTGTGCATACTTATATTTACAAGAAGACTCTAAGATTAATTTATAATTTGAGAAAAAAATCACTATTTTACCCCAGTTTAACAGGGTGTCCAGCGACCTTCAAAACCTTGAAAACCTGGAATTCTCCTTCGATTTTTTTAAACCTTGAAAACCCGGAAATCTTGAATTTTTTACTAGAGCCTTGAATTTAATTTTTTTTTTTTTTGAAACGGTTCTTTTATTTAATTTCTAGGCATTTTTTGTAGACTTTACCAATTATTGGATAGACTGCAATGAACATACATTAATATTGTGAATAATTTTATAAGTTTTTTATTTCGTCTCCGCTCATATAGAATGTTAAAATATAAATTTTTTGTTATATACGGCTGACAAATTATAAAAATTATTAGTTGAAAATTGCGATGTTGATTCAGTTTCAGAATTAGAATGAGCCATGGCCATATAATGGATTTTTCGAGGGTTTCACAACTTGGTTTCTGATTGTACACCAGATCACAAAACATTACTAAAGTTTTTTAAAGGTTTCAAAATATTTCAGAGATTTTAAAATGCTTAAAAAGATTTTGAACATTATACGAATATTTCACGGATTTCAAACATTTAAAAAAGGCGTGTACGCCAGATTTCAAATATTTCATAACAATTTTACGAAGCTTTTAAAACAAAGGTTTCAAGACATTTTAGAAGATTTGAAAAGATTTCTCTACGATTTCAAATAATTCAATGATTTTAACGAACAGAAAATATTTCACAAACGAAGATTTAAGAAAAATTTCATAAATATTTCAAAAGATTTTACAAAGATTTGACAAAAATTTCCCAAAGATTTCGAACATTTCATAAAGATTGCAAAGATTTCAAATATTTGAAAAAGGCGTATTCACCAGATTTCGAAGATTTCACAAAGATTTCGAAAATTCCCAAATATTTTGAAAAATTCAAAAGATTTCAAAGATTTTACAAAGATTAAAAATATTTTAATGATTTCAAATGAATACAAAAGATTTCAGGAAGATTTAACAAATATTTCAAAGATTCAATAAAATTTTCATAATGATTTCAAAAGAATACAAGATTTCGAAAGATTTGAAAAAGGATACAGTACACCAGATTTCAAACATTTCAAAACATTTCAAAGATTTTAAACGATTTTGAATATTTCAATGATTTCAAACGAATACGAATGATTTCACAAATATTTCAAAGATGTTAAACTATTTCAAAAGATTTGAACAAAGAGAAGATTGGAGAAGATTTCAATGATTTCAAACGAACACAAAAGATTTCACAAACAAAGATTAAAGAAAGCTTTCACAAATATTTCAAAGATTCCATAAGAATTTTAAAAGATTTCAAAAATTTCACAAAGATTTCAAATATGTTACTAAAATTTAAAAAAATTCCAAAAGATTCTACACAAATTTCAATATTTCACAAATATTTGAAGTAATCCAAGAGATTTGAACGAATTCACAGATTTCAAAAGATTTCAAAAATTTCAATCATTTAAAGGATTTCAAAGATTTTAAAGATTTAAGAAGGTTATAGTAAACCATATTTTTCAGATTTCACAAGATTTGCACATATTAAAAATACTTTAATGATTTCAAATGAATACAAAAGATTTCAGCAAGATTTCACAAATATTTCAAAGATTTCATAAAAATTTCATAATGATTTCAAAAGAATACAAGAATTCCAAAAATTTCAAAACATTTCAAAGATTTTGAACGATTTTAAATATTTCAAACGAATACGGATGATTTCACAAGTATTTCAAAGATGTTAAACTATTTCAAAAGGCTTCAACAAATTTGAGAAGATTCCAGAAGATTTCAATGATTCCAAACGAACACAAAAGATTTCACAAACAAAGATTAAAGAAAGCTCTCACAAATATTTCAAAGATTCCATACAAATTTCAAAAGATTTCACAAAGATATATTTTACAAATATTTTTAAAAAATTCCAAAAGATTTTACACAAATTTCAAGATTTCTCCGAGATTTTAAGTAATTTGAGAGATTTCAACGAATTCACAAAGATTTCAAAAGATTTTATGAGGATTCCACAAATATTTCAAAGATTTAAGGAGAATTTCATAATGATTTCAAAAGAATACAAGAATTCCAAAGATTTTAAAACATTTCAAAGAATTTGAACGATTTTAAATATTTCAATCATTTCAAACGAATACGACTGATTTCACAAATATTTCAAAGATGTTAAACTATTGGAAAAGGTTTCAACAGATTTAAGAAGATTCCAGAAGATTTCCATGATTTCGAACAAACACAAAAGATTTCACAAACAAAGATTAAAGAAAGCTTTCACAAATATTTCAAAGATTCTATACAAATTTCAAAAGATTTTGAAAATTTCACAAAGATTTCAAGGATTTCAAATATTTCACTAGAATTTAAAAAAATTCCAAAAGATTTCACAAAAATTTCAAGATTCCACAAATATTTTAAGTAATTCAAGAGATTTCAACGAATCCACAAAGATTTTTGGAAGATTTCACAAATATTTTAAAGATTTAATAGAAATTTCATGATGATTTCAGAAGAATACAAGAATTCCAAAGATTTCAAAACATTTCAAAGATTTTGAACGATTTGAAATATTTCAATCATTTCAAACGGATACGAATGATTTCACAAATATTTCAAAGATGTAAAACTATTTCAAAAGGTTTCAACAAATTTGAGAAGATTCCAGAAGATTTCAATGATTTCAAACGAACACAAAACATTTCACAAACAAAGATTAAAGAAAGCTCTCACAAATATTTCGAAGATTCCATAAAAATTTCAAAAGATTTCTAAAATTTCACAAAACTTTCAAATATTGTACAAAAATTTCAAAAAATTCCAAAAGATTTCACACAAATTTGAAGATTTCACCAAGATTTTAAGTAATTCAAGAGATTTCAATGAATTCACAAAGATTTCAAAAGATTTCAAAGATTACACAAAGATTTCAAATATTTGAAGGATTTCAAGGTCGACTTATGTTCGCAAAAATTTAAGAATTTCTTTATTCATGGTTCTAATTTCTTTATAAATTGTTGGCCAATAAAAAATGAAATGGTTCATTCTTTACATCTATAACGAATGTTTATTTCAATATTTGGTTATGAAAATACATCTTTGTTAATAATTTCAAATGTTTTTCATCAGAGTAGTTAGAAAATGTCAATAATTTTTAAGCCTTTACCGTTATGTGATATTAATGTTTATTATTCCTTCTTTAAATGAAAGATGAGATGTCATCTACGCGTTTTGGACTATGTCTAGTCCTTATCAAAATACATTGAATAGAGGAGAATATAAGTTTCATATTTCAAAAATATTTAATCATAGATTATTTTTATGTTCATTATTGAGAATAAAGGAAGAAACAAATAACTTTACCTTTATTTTTAGCAATATGTGCATTTGCACAAGGGATAAGAAAACAGTATGCATCATTACGTTAGTCAGTAATATATAGCAAATTTTATTTTTGTATGCATATCTACATGCCAGGACCGAAAATTTGAACCATCTCTGAAATCATTCGGACTTATAGAAAATCTTCCAGCACATATTCGTCTAAAAAGAGGAATTTCCTCATATGTTTTCTTTTAAAATCCTTGATAAGAAAGAAACATCAGTAGCATATAGCGAATTTTTGTTTTATGAACATCTATATGCCAATCTAAGCCATCTACGAAGACAACATATCCAAAAGAATAGATACAGGACAGTGGTGAAAAAAATGAAATTTCCTCATTTTTCTTATTTTTAATTTTGTTGTAAGCCAAAAAGAAAAATCGGTAGGAAATGGCAAATTTTATTTTCAAATGCACATCTCCACTGCTAAAATAAAGAATTCTATGATGGGTCCCATGCACTATTGAAAAATTTCAATTTTAACCTTCCCCGAAAGAAATCGGACTTATAGAAAAGCTGCCAGCATATTCGTCTAAAAAAGAAATTTCCTCGTGTTTCTTATTTTTCAATCTTCGATAACAAAAAACATCAGAATAACATAGAAATTTGTGTGCCAAGAACTTCAATTTGATCTTCAATAGTGGGCTAAAAAGCATTTCTTCTTTATTAAAATCTTATGCTTTGATAATAAAAAGGCAATACTATGACGTAGCCAATTTTATTTTTTAATACACAACTTCATTTGAAGTCCTTCTATTTCAGCGATCCCTGAAAAATCGGACTAATCGAAAAACTTGCAACATATAATGGTCTGGAAAACGAAATTTCTGCTTTTCTTATATTTTCCAACCACTGATAAAAAATTAACGACATTTTGAAAAAGCAAATTTGATTTTGTAATCTACCTCGACATGCCCACTGATTCAATTAAATACATTTTGGAAGGCTTTATAAGAATCTTTTGTGACTTGAAGTTTTCTTCAATCGGTTTCAGTCAAGGAAAAAAAAATCTTGGTTATTTCGCGGTTGGCTAAAATTTTTCACGATCATTAAAATAAAAAAATTCGAGCTCTTGAACATTGCCATCTTATTTGTAAATGTTCAAAATTGTATCATTCTCAGCAATTTTATGTTCGAAACATTAAACATTTTCTTCAAGCTGAACAATTTTTAAATCAAATACACATTTTTTTAACGACGGAGGCTTCATACATACTGAAATGTTTAAATCTCTAAAATTCAATGATACCCTGTAAAATTCCATAAAATCCGTAGAAATGCTTTTAGAATCCCTCGAAATTTCTTGGAACCTTGTAAAATATCCTAAAATGTTTCAAATCCCTTGGAATCTAATGAAAATTTGTAATTCCTTAAAGTCTTTGCCGATTCTATGAAATCGCGAATCCTTCGAAATACTTTGAAATACCATGAATTATTTTTAAATTTGTAATGATTCTTAAAATCTCTTCAAAATTATGAAAACTTTTGAAATTTCGATTTCTGAGATGGCTGATATCTTACCTTAGCTAATCAGCGAAGGCGTTTGAAAATATGTTTAAAGGTAAAATGAAAAAATGGTTGCTTCAGCGAGCAGTTTGCAAAAATAGTGTGAAAAAGTTTCAATAGTATCGCGAGTCCGAGGCCTGAAATAGTAATTTTTTCTGAAATTCAAAATTTCTCCATTTCTCTAGGTAATTTATTTGTCTAATCACGCCTACTTGCAGTATGCGCCCAGTGTGAAGGCAAGAACGACACTGCCCTAGTCGCAGTTTTGCCTTTTATTGTTATCAGTAATTACTAGATACATTTATCTTTTTAAGCCGACTTCAGATCAGAAGCAATTTTATATATTAGTTTTACATTTTTGCAATTTAATTAATGTTGTTGCGGATTGTTGTTCACACGCTCTACTCTGAAATTACGATTTATCAGGCGCAAGGGGCCTACTGGAGTTTCCTCGACTTCATTTGGGGTCAATTCGGTAATCGCACCACTTTCCATGTTTATTTTTGCCCGCTTTTTCTTTTGAAGAGTGCGAGGTCGATATGAATATATTCCAGCAAGAACATTACTACTCTCCAATACTGCTAAGACATCACCCTCAGATGTTGAGAGTACAATTTGTTCTTGGGTTGGCAATGGCACCAAAACATTACTTCCTGTGTGTAATCGAATTGGCTTATTCGCAGGAAAAGTGTATCTTCGAAGTTCGAATTTCCGCTGTGGTTTCTTATAGGGAGTAAGCCGAATAAACTCAAGCTTTTCAAGTTCATATTCAAGTCCGTCAGAAAATGCCATCCTGGTAGGTGGAGCCATAAACCTGGCAGATGGAGACCTGGACCTGGTACAAAGAGGAGAGTCAGCCGGAGTAGACCTGGCAGGAGAATGAGGTCTGGCAGGAGGAAGATGTCTCTCTGAAGAGTAAGAAGGTTCACGACGAGAAACACCAGGTATAGGGGCGCCGTTCGGTAAGCACTCGAACTGTGAACTTAGCTCTACAACAAGAAAAATAGAATTAATTTTGTTCAAAGTATGTTCGTATCTTATGCAATTCTTGTAGCAACATTTACAGGCAAGACTGAAGACATTAGGGGAAGATTGCTCTAAAAAGGCAAGTTTAGACAATAAAAAGTGCTACTGATAAAGTGAATCAATTGAGCATTTCAGTTTCTGTAACAAACCAAGCAGAACAATTAAGACAGCCTTCCCAGAGGCAAGTAGTTTTATTATAAAATTTTGATTAGATTTCTGGGAATTTTAAGGCAATTAATGGATATCAATGGATATCAATATTATTTAAATGGTTTAGAAAAGAACTTATTCACAAAAATTGACAGATTTTGTTATATTTTGGAGATATTCAGATATTTTGGGGTATTTCCATGGATTTGGAAGTTTTCAATGATACTTTGCCTCTGAAAGTTTTGAAGGATTCCAAAGGATTTTAAGGAATTTGAAATATTTTACAGTACTTAGGTGTCTGGGTGGTTCCCTGAATATTTCAATAAATTTTCCAGGTTTTCAGAAAATATCCGCTTTCACGTAGCTTCACGGGATTTTGTAATTTTTGGGTGAATTTTAAAGGATTTGACAAATTTTTAAAGCCTTTTAGAAAATAACAAAAAAATTGTAATTGATTCCAGTAATCAGAAGGGATTGCGGCGGAGAATAGCGAAAGGAAACTTTACATAAGTCGGCTGGGACTGAAGTTATAACTGGACTCTCCACCTTACAAAAACTGGACAATTATTTTGGACATGATTTGCACTCGCAAAATACATTTTTCGCATTAGGTTGGTATTTGGGCGTATACTTTAAACATTGAGCAATACAAAGAATGAATTTGCCTCGGAATTGATTGAAACTTTGGTTGGCGAAAGGCATGCTTCTGGTTAAGGTAAAGATAAGATTTCAGGCGATGAATGGGCACCGGGTTTTTGTAATCCTAGAGGGATGAATGATTCTAAGGAAAAACAATTACGAAAATCAATGCACGAAAGGAAGGCAGATATCTAATGTTTATCTGAAACAAAGAAAAAAGGATGCAACAGTAGAATAATAGAAAATTGAGAGTTAAAGCGTGGACACGAACTATGGTCAGGAGTAGATAGCGAATCACATAGTTGCCAAGGAGTCGGTCTGATTATGAATGAGAGAGTAACACAGCATGTACAGGGGCGTAAATTTGTATCTCCTAGATTTTTGTGAGTTAGAATAAAAGTGAAAAACAGAAGACTTTTCATTATAGCTTGGGACACCCAAGTTGATGGTGAAAGAAGGGAGGTAAAAGACACCTTCTGGGACACTTTCAATGATACTAAAGGCACTTGCGATCATAGGGAAAGAATTATTCTTCTGGAGATATGAATGGATGGGTTTAAGTTCAACGCGAGGATGTGGAATGGGTGCTAGGTAATTTTTGAGATAAAAAAACAAATATTAGTATAGGCATCAAATGATCCACTTGTACACCTGGTGCAGAGGCGATAGCCACAGTATGATTGACTTTCTTATAGCTGATGAGAGACTGAGAAAGCTGGTAAGAGATACAAGGGTAATCAGAGGTTCTGAATGTGTAACGGATCATTACCTCTTAGTTTCAAAAATTAACTTAGGTCAGAGATGGAAAAGAAAGAGAACTAAAAAGACTAAAGAGATCAGAACATATGAACTCTTATCTCATATAACGTTGCTGAAGGCTGGTGACCTTTTCAGCATAAAACATCAACCAATTGCGACTCTTTTGGTTTCCATTCCTTGCCCCCCCCCCCCCCCCTAATCTTAAGGTACGAAAATTACGAGAAACTATGCATGTAAGGACAATAGATATTTTATGTGTACCTGAGACGAAGAAAAAGGGTTGCGAAAGTAGAAACATAGAAAATAGGGTGTTCAAAGGCGGTTTTGAAATATGGTCAGGAGTAGGTAGTGAATCACATGGTAGTCAAGGTGGCGGTTTAATTATCAATGAAAAAGCAAGACAGAATCTCAAAGATCATGAATTTGTATCTCCCAAATTGTTGTGGGGTGAAATGATAGCGATCCGAGAGAAGTCAAAGACGCCTTCTGGGACACTTTAAATGATACAATAAGTACTTGCGAACAAGGTGAAAGAATAGTTCTAGGTTCTAGAAAGGATGCTAGGGAGGTCTGGGGATCCAACAAGTAAAAATTGTAACAGGGAAAAATTAGTTAGCTTATGCTTAGAAAAGGGCCTCTTTATTACAAATACTTGGTTTAGACATAAAATGATCCACATGTACACATGGCGTCAAGGAAATAGCCACAGTATAATTGACTTTGTTATTGCGGATGAAAGACTAAGAGAACTGGTAAAAGATACAAGAGTCATGAGGGTCTCTGAATGCAATACTGAATATTAACTTCTAGTCTCTAAAATAAACTTAGTGCGAGGATGGAGAAAAGAGAGAACCAAACAAACGAAACACGCGAAACAAGATTGAATATTCACAGAAACCGGAAGTGCGGATTGATTTTCAGAATAGGTTAAACGAACGCATAGATGGGGCAACTTGGGAAGCGCTTATAAGCAATAAAGATATAGAGGGCGCATGGGCTATGCTACGGGATATCATTGTTAAAATTGCGACTGAAGTGTGTGGTACGGAGATGATAGGAAGAAAGTCTGGTGATGCATGGTGGAATGATGAAATTGAGGCAGCCCGACAAGAAAAGAAAGAAGCGTACGAGAGAATTTTGAACATCACAGGTCTTAGCGGTGAGGAGAGAAACAGGCTCAAAAATTATTACAGACACGAAAATAGGAAAGTTAAACGACTAGTAAAGGAAAGTGAAGATAAAATCAGAACACAAGAAGAGAAAAAATACAAAACGACTCTGAAGGAAGCAAGAAACTAATATTTAAAAAGATAGAGGGATGTAAAAGTACAAAATTTGTCAGCATGAGAAACAGCAAAGGTGAAATGCTATATGACACAGAGGGGATAGTAGACGCTTTAAACGACTCTTTCAAAGAATTATTAGGAGGTGAAGCTATAGGAAAACAGAACTGCGGCATAGAACATAATACATCAGAAAACCCAATTGAGAAAGTTTGTGTCACTGAAGTTAGAGATATAATCAAGAACCTAAAAAACGGTAAGGCTGCTGATGTAGATAGAATTAGCGCTGAAATGCTTAAATACGATGGCAAGTACATGCCTCACAGGCTGTACGAATTGATGAATTTATGTATTGAGATGGGAGAAGTCCCAGACGAGTGGACAAAAACGATTATCGTACCAATATACAAAAGAAAGGGGGGTAAAAGCAACTGCAATAATTACAGAGCTATCAGCTTATTAAGTAACGTAAGCAAAATATACTCAAAAATACTTATCCGCAGGGTAATGAAAATAACAGAGGAAAATATATGGAAAGTCCAAAGTGGATTTATGCCAGGAAGATCATGTAAGGATCAAATATTTAGCTTAAGACAGATCACAGAAAAAAGTTTAAAATTAGGAAAGAAAGTTTTTTGTGCGTTTGTTGGTCTAGAAAAAGCATTTGACCATTTGATCCATCATGCATCATCAGACATTCTTCCTACAACCGCAGTACCACACATTTCAGTCGCACTCCTAACAATGACACCCTCGAACAAAACCGATGCGCCCTCTATATTTTTATTGTCTATTAGCGCCCTTCAACTTGTCTGATCTATGTGTTCGTTTATCTTATTCTGAAAAGCTACTCGCTCTTCCGGTTTCTGTACATTGTAATCTTCATTCACGTTTTTTTTTTTACTTAAACGGTCTTTCATAGTAGATTGTACAACAAGCGGGATACAGCGTCGATTACCGACAAGCATGAAGTTTGCTACGGGAGCATGGCAAATGATGCGAGTTGGTAATCGTCATGTCCCGCTCGTTGCACACGATGCTTTCCCCTATCACCGCGCTGGAACGAGCGACCACTTTCGTTCAGAAGAATGTCAGATACGATGAGCAGTTTCCAGGAGAAGAGGTAGATTGAGGATGCGCATGGCATTACTTAGTTCAATAGAGGACTAAATGACACATTACTTCGCTGTGATGTCACCAATCAAGTAAAGACCAACTTAGATTCTTCTGAAAGAACGTGTAAGTCGCAAATTCCGGTGCGGGTATTAGGGGGAAAAAAAGTTGGATCAGTTGGTTGGAGATTTATCTTTGTAGGTTGGAAATTGAACTATTAGGTTCAAAATTAAACTTTTTTGTCAAAAATTCATCATTTTTGGCTTGAAAATTCAACTATTTGGTTGCGATTGCAACTGGTTTGTTGGAAATTAACTTATTTGTTAAAAATTTATTATTTCTGAATCAAAAGTCAAATATTTTCTAAAACATTAAAAGTTTTAGATATGAAACTCTTCTGAAATGTGGAGAAATTCAGTATCAATAGGGAATATTTGTGAAATTCTGCATTTTCTCGGAATAAATTCAGTTTAAATTCGTGTTGATTTCGGGCAAACTCAAGTAGAGTTTAGAAGAAAAGTAATTGGGATAGACGGCGGATAACCTCGAACAAATTATTATTTCTGGAAAGCTTGAATACTTTTTTAAACTTATAAATATATTATAGTATTATATTCACCCATGTAATTAAGGATGACCATCAAGGTATAAACGATCAGTGTATAAACGATCCCCATCTTTTCCAATTAGGGAAAAACTGATTAATGCGTTAATACAGAATTTAATTAACACTGCAACTAATGAATATTCTGATGTTTCAGCAGAGTATGCATATAAGATCTTGATCATATCTCTTGAATTTATATTTATACTTCATAAATCAGTTCAAAATAATAAATTTGGTTACCTTAACCGAGACTATTTTGGGAAGAAAAAAGCGATTTTTTCAATTGGCGCTTCGATAATAATCTAAGTCTTGACCAGAATTTTTTAAATTATTTATCCGCTTGATAACTGTCACCGACCAAACTTGTCTCAGTCTCATGGCTGGGGTTATCATGAAACACATTATTTGTTTCTTGAAAAATTCGTTATATGATTTTTTCATGGAACTAGACCACATGAACATCTTTCACTATGTATTGTAAAATAAAATTAGGGAAGGTTTGTTCAAAAATATTTGTTTCTAAAGTATTAGTTCCTCAAAAAGGCAAGTGAGCAATGTCACTGTTGACGAAGTTTCAGTTTTAAGGTACTTCTAATTGATGGTATTTTTCAAAAGAGAAAAGATCATTTTTCCTGAGAAAATTTTGAAACATACACAGATCTTTTTTTTAGTGTTATCTTCGATCAAACTTTTGACTTTTATTGCGTTTATATGTATTTTATTTTTAGCGCTATAATTATAAGATTTTAGCAAACACCCAGAAGCTTCTTATCTTGAGTACAAATTATTATCCACGACTTTGCCGCTTTGAATTTTTGAAAAATAATTTTTGGTTCACTGAAATCATCAAAAAATAATTTTAAAGAGAACAAAAATTGTATACCATGGTTTAGCATGCAAGGGGCCAATTCTCACGGTCAAATCAGTCTATGATTTGCAAAGAATGTTAGGCAGAAAAAATACTAGTGTGAAGACACTGGGCCTTAATAACACGTAAATAAAATTGAAAATATTGTTTTTGAAACAAGTGATAAGAAAACAGTATACAACAGTATAGAATACAATGACATGCGGCGTAGGATGGCTAACATCATACGCCAAGCACAGCTTCCCTCCTCAAACTTAACAAAAGAAGAAAAAACAGAAATTAAAGAACTCAATAGAAATAAAGAAATAATACCCGCAGACAAAGAAACCACAACATTGATAATAAAAAAAGAATAATATAACTACAAAATCATGGACCTTCTAACTAACGGTACATACATAAAACTTGTAAAAAACCCCACAAAAACAATAGTCAGCCAAACAAGAACCCTCCTAAAAGACTCTGAGTTGGACAGCAGAACAATATCTAAATTCATACCTACTGATCCCATCTCTCCAAAACTTTACGGACTCCCAAAAATCCACAAAAACAACATTCTACTGAGACTGATCGTCAGCGCAATAAACTCACCAAACAACATAGCATGCTTCCTTACCAAAGAACTGAATCTTTTCACAGGAAACTCTATCACACACGTCTAAAACTCATTTGACTTTATCAAAAAAATAAAATAGATTCAAATTCAACCCCAAGACATACTTGTGAGTTCCGACATATTATCTCTCTTTACGAAAGTACCAATCTCTGATACAATCGATATTATTACGTCCTTTCAGGAGCAGCAATGGGATATCCAATCTCACCTGCAGTAGTCACCATCTTTATGAAACATCTAGAAACTAAAATCTTCAACCAATCCAAGCTTAAACAGGAATTTTTGTTCCGTTAGCTTGACGACACTTCTGTCATCTGAAGATATGGACTATATGAACTACATAAGTTCTCCGATTTCATCAATCAATTACATCCTAATATCGAGTTCACCATGGAAATTGAACAAAACGTAAAATTGCGTTCCTTGGACGTACTAGTTTACAAAAGATCTGATAACACATTAGGACATGAAGTTTACCGAAAACTCACACATCCAGATGCCTGCATGCCTCCTCCCACCACCAACCATCTCAAAAGCAATCGATCATCAACTCCCATTTATACAGAGCTGCATCCATAACAGATAAAGATAACTTACAGAAGGCATTACGAAAGTTGAACAAATCCTAATACAAAACGATTACACAAACAAAAAAATTGATGAAGCAAAAAGAAAAAACGCTAAAAAAAATTCAACACAATCTGATAAAGAAAGAGGGAGAAAAACGACCACCATCCTACCCTACATTCAAGGTATCACAGAACAAATAGGAAGAATTGTCAACAAGCACAACATTCAAACCATATTTAAACCACCTGCGAAAATAGGACAACCTGTAAACAACCCTAAAGATAACAAGGCACCTCTCAGTGATTCGGGAGTATATTAAATCCCTTGCTTTTGTGGCAAAGTCTGTATTGGGGAAAACCCGGGAGGGCGGTGAGCCAACGTGTAAAGGAGCATGAGAGTAAATTCATACTAAAACATTTCACGCAATCAGCACTAGCTGAGCATCATATCGAAACAGGACTTAGCATTTCCTTTGACAAAACGACCCTCATCGCAAAAACATACAATATTTTTCCAAGAAAACAGAGAAGCAATCGAAATCTTAAAACACCCTAATAACATGAATAGGGACAATGGATATAATACCAATCCGATTTGGCTTTCCTTCCTCCCGGGTTCTAAAAAAAGGACTTGATTGGCAAAATCAAGTTGGACCAGTCCCCCTTCTCCGTGGGGCGCTCTGGCCAATCACAGGCATCGTAGAGAGTATTTAGAAGTTAGCCTTGAAGAAGTGAGCTGCAATGTTCATGAAACGTCGGCAAGATTCGTAGTTTTTCACACCATTGCAACCCGAAACACTTCCTTTCATTACAACATTACCTCAGTCGATGAGAGGATGGAACAAGATTATAATTACGCGTATTATGGAACTTTATTTACTAATGATGGAAAGGTAGATGGACACATATCCAGGCATATAGACAAGGGCATGTAGGTTATTGGCAGGGTAGAGGCCGTTTCCAGATGTAAAATATGACCAATGAAGCTGAGATTGCAATATCTACTTCTGTACTTGCATCCACTATGTTGTACGGTAACGAAACCCGGACATAACAAAGAAAAGCATAGGAGTAAAGTCAACGCGGTTGGCATGTACTTCCTGTGAAATATGCGGTGAAACACAAATGGCGAATGTCAGTAATGAGTGGGTCCTGAAAGAATGTGATGCAAAGGAAACACAGTAAATCCCCAAAATATTATTTATCTGAAGTTGGATAAAAACGCTGCAAACAATTGAAAACTACAATTATCCGACGACGGATAATTTTTATATGCCTCGTGATAAAAATTATCTGCCTTCGGATAATCTCGGGGATTTACTGTGCTGTTTGAGCCACCAAAACATAAGGGCTTGCATGAAGTGATGCATGGATGTAGAGGAAGCAAATGTTGTTTGCCAGAATAGTGATGAGTGGAGAGTAATATTTAAGAACTGTCTGACGAAAAGTGTTAGCGGAATGATAAACACCTCAAACGAACGATCTTGGATACTCATTGGTGAAACCTTCCGCTTCCAATATGTCTAATATGTCCATAAACCCAATCAGATTTATCAACGAAAGAAGATTCTCCAGAAACTAAAACAGGTTTCACCAGAACAGGCCGAGGAGAGGATATAGAGGAATTCATTAATTTCTTCGTCGATTCTAAAGATACATTAGTGGAACAGATGGTCGAATTAAATTCTTTGAGGACGCATAAATGGGTTGATCAGTGATAATATTTTCCCTGAATATAGAACAGGTTAAAAAATACCATTTTTAAAAAGGTTCTCTAAAGAACTAGCATGTTCCTGTCATAACACGATTTACGTTTCCTCAATACAATTTAGTCATTGCTGAACTCATTGCCAAGGACAGCATCAAGGAATGTCAACCCTGCGAAGGTCCATTCATTCCGTCTTTTTTTAGTAGTACACAAGCCAAATGAGCAAGAAGATGCATTTTGAATTGCAAGAAATTTAAAGAATTTGTAAAGCCAATCCTTTTTAAATTAGAGGACCATAAAACAAACATTAAGTTGGTACCGTTTGCAGATGGGTTCAAAAAATTTCTACGTTTGGAATTCGACAAGATACTCTATGATTCTAATTGCTTACTATTTCGCCTTTGCCCCGCACCTTCTGTATTCACTAAATTAATCAGAACTGAAGCCCAGATTTTCAGAAGCAAAGAGTTGTTATTGGTTACGTACTTAGATGATACCTTGAGTTAAATCATTCACAGCAGTGTAAATCTTTGGGGCTTATTCAACACAGCCAAAAACTTATGCTTTAATTGCTACAAGAAAAGAGGATAAAGGTTCGAAAACTAGCCAGAAATTTTCAATTCAATGAAAAATTCTATCAGAAAATTGGTCTGCACCTGGGCTCTCCCATTTCTGCCGCAGCTGACAACATTGTCATGAAAAGTATTGAAGTGTTGAAAAAGGTGATAAATTATACTTCCCACTAGAAACAACTATCAACCAAACAATTTTCTAGAAATAACACTTATAATCGAAAATAATAAAATTATCACCAACTGGTATCTCAAACCAATATGGTCAGGCAGATTCTTAAACTTCGCTTCTCATCATCCAATCCATAACAAAATTGGTCTAACTTGCAGCCTGGTTGATGAAGTAATAAAATTATCAGATGTGAGATTTGATGAGCAGAACTTGAAAATCGTAGAAAATACTTGAATCAAAAGTGCATATCCGATTGAACAAAAATTCAGAAAAATTATATCAATTTCGAAAATGTTAATAATCAGGTAGATTATTATGAAAGTCAGTACAAGGGGTTTTTTGGATAGCAAAATACAAATTTGAGGATAAAAACCCAAAATTCAAAAACAACCTACATTTTGAAAATTCTATGTAATTGGCATATGTAGTTGCACACAAAAATCCGTGCATATAAAAATGCTCATACAACATCAGCTAATGTTAAAAGGCAAAAAAAAAAGTATTTTTCCTCGTGCTTATCCTGTTTTGGTTTCCAAGTCTAACCGATTTTCCTAGAAAAAAAATTCAAAATTTCAAATTTGGAAATTTGGAAGAGTTAGAGGGAAAATGGAGAGCCTCAATCTGTTGGATATCGATTAGAACATATCATTTTTCTGCTACAAACTGGAGAATATTTTTATCTTATGACACTTCACTTTTCAAAAAAATCTTTCCATTTAAATTTTTCACATATTTATAATGAGCCATCCTCGAAAAAAATCTGACTTCAAGAAAAGCTTTCATTACAGGGTCTAATTAACCAAAATTTCTCTGATTTATTTTTTATTTTTAACTACTGATGTAAAAAAAAACTATAACATAGCAACTTTTATTTTTGATCTTAGTTCTATACGCCAAGAGCTTCAATTTAAGGCACTCTATAATGAAGTCGGAATATAAAAAAGTTTTTATTCTAGAGTTTTAGGAAACCAAAATTTTCTTATTTTATTTTTTTTAACCTGGATTTTAAAACCTTTCAATGAAAAAAGAAAACTTTTGTATAGCAAATTAAATTTTTCATTTCAATTCCACATGAATCTTCAATTTCAGTCAGCCCCGAAGTAAATCGGACTAAGAAAAGCTTCCAGAGTCGGGGTCTAATTAATTGAATTTTCCAAATTTTTTTTATATTTTTAACCACCAGTAGCAAAGAAAGAAAACTATAAAATAATTTTTTTTCTTACTTCTATATTTTTGCCAAGGTTCCCACTATTTTTCGACTTGGTTATCTGAAAATTTACCTATTGAATTTTCTGTTAAAAATTGATCGTTTTTGTTTGAAAATTTTACTATTTGGTGGAACATGTATCTATTTTGTTAAAAATTCATTTTACTAGATGAAAATTCATCTGTTTGGTTGAAAATTCAACCATTTTATTGAAATTTCGTTGCTTTTGATTGCAAATAAATTTTTTTAATTGAAAATTAAACAATTGCATTTTTGGTTGAAAATTGATCGTTTTTATATGAAAATTCTACTATATGGTTGAAAATTTACATTCTCAGGTCGAATATTCAACTGTCAGTTAAAAAAAATTTTTGACATATTAACTATTATATTTTTTGTTGATAATTAATCTTTTTAATTGCTTTTAAACCATAAACGAACCATATATATATTTATAGCAAATCGTCTTTCAAAATTAAAAAACTGTTTTAAGGAAAAATCGTCTTTTTTCCGGTTGAATTCGACTGTTTTTTATTAAAATTTTATTGGTTGAAGTTTCTTCTCTTTAGTTAAAAATTTGTATTTTATTTGGTTTTGTTTCATTTTTGGTTAAAAACTGATGTCTTTATTTGAAAAAATACATGATTTTTTGAAAATGCTTCCTTTTCAGTTAAATTCTACAGGTTTTAATTTACAATATGTTTTGGTTTAAATATCAAATATTATATTTTACGTTGTTGATTGAAGTTTCATCTCTTTGATGAAAAATAAACCATTTTGATGAAACTCGGTTTTTCTTTCGTTAAAAATTGATTAACTGAAAATTTAACTTGTCCCTTTTTTGTTGAAAATTTGCCTCTTTTAGTTTAAAAATGAACCATTTGGATGAAAATTCGTCTCTTTTTGTTGAAAATTTTACTAATTTTTTAAAAATTGGTTTTTATTTTCTTGAACCTTTTTCAGTTGAAAATTCAACTATGTGTTTGAAAATTGACTTTTTTCAGAAAATTATTCCGCTTCTTTGCAAATTAATTTATTTCGCTTAAAAATTTATTTCTTTGGTTGAAAAATTAACTAATTTGTTAAAAATTGAACTACTTCGTTTAAAATTTAACTACTTTGTTAACAAAAAATTTCTTGGTAAAAATTAATTTTTTAGTTGAAAATAATAACATTAAATTAATTATACTTATTTGATTAAAATTAAAATTTACCTTTTTTAGTTAAAACTTCAAATATTTAGTTGGAAATCTATGTATTTAGTTGAAAATTTGTCTTTCTTGTTTGAAAATTCATTTTTTTTTTTTTTTTTTTTTTAAATTCATTATTTTTGGTTGAAAATTGAAGTACCTCGTTTAAACCTCCTTTTTCTTGGTTTAAAATTATTTTTGTTACTGAAAAGTGAACTATTTCATTTTTGGTTTCAAATTTTATTTTAGTTGCAAATTCATATCTTTAGATTAAAATTTAACTATTTTATTGAAAATTCTTTTTTTCTTCGAAAATTAATTTTGGAACTCAAAAATAAAGCATCCCATTAAAAATTTGTCTTTTTTGTTTAGGTTCAACTGTTTTTTATTCAATATTATAATCTTTTTTGGTTGGAATATCAACTATTCAATTTTTCGTTAAAAATTCATCTTTTTTGGTTTAAAGTTCTACTGCGTTGTTAAAAAGTAATTTTTTTATCTGAAGATTCATTACTTTAGTTGAAAATTCATCTCTATGGCAGAAAATTCAACTATTCTATTGAGAAATTCACTTGTTTGATTGAAAATTAATTTTTTCATCATGAAATCTCACTATTCCGTTTTTGGTTGAAAATCTTTTCTTTTTTAGTTTGGCATTCACTTATTTTATTGCAAATTGTATATATTGTTAGAAATAAAATTTTTTTATCTGAAAATTTCACTATTCAATGTTTGATTGAAAATTTAATTTTTTAGTTGAAAATTCAACAATTTTGTTGAAAGTTTGTTTTCTCTTAGTCGAAAATTTACCTTTTTTAATTAGAACATCAAATATTTAGTTGGAAATGTATGCATTTTGTTGGAAATTTGTCTTTCTAGTAGAAGCCTAATCTTCTTGTATGAAAACTCATCTTTTTTTTTTGAAAATTGAACTATTTCGTTTTTTGTTCAAAATTTATCATTATTAGTTGAAAATTCTACTTTTTGGTAAAAAAAAAGAAATTGAGAATGTTATCAAAACGCGTAATTTGAATTTTTTTCAATAGAAAATATTGTTATGTTCGTAAAATTCAGCAGTACGCAAGAAAAAGTGACCAGTAATGAAAATATTACATTTTTTCTCTTCAAACTAAATGACTTACTCTTTTACATTATTTTACAAATGAACTATAAACTTTTATTAATAATTTGTATTAAAAAAAACAACAATTTTTCATATATTAAATTTAAATTTTTGCAGAAATCGGACCCGAACAGATCGCGCCCTCTGGTGGGTGCCCGGGTACCCGAGTAAGTAAAGTAAAAATTATGTTTTCGCTCAGGCCTCCGAATTGTCGTTATTAGGGTCAATTTTGAGCAAATCAAGTATTTGGAATTTATTTAGGAATTTTTTTTGCGAAAATAATTGACTCCAAATTATACATACGTCGCAAGCCCACCGCATGGGTACCAGGGTACCCACCATAGAAAAATTTAATATCAAGTGGATTATTAATTTCTTATCAAACTCTTCGATTCATACACGTCAAAAGGGTCGAGTAAAAATTGAATTAATAATAATTTAATTTATTATTCATTAATGATTAGTTATTCGTTGCATTGTGGGCGGCAACCCAACGTGCATTATTGTGCGCCGGTTTGCATCGTAACCGTTCCGTTCGCGAGGTCCGTCACAAAGATCTCAAATATTTCGCAAAGATTCCAGAGAGATTTTGAAGATTTCACAAAGACTTCTATCATTTCACAAAGATTTCAGATAAATTTCAAAGATTAAACAAAGATTTCCTAATGATTTCACAAAGATTTCTCATATTTCGCAGAGATTTTGAGAGAACTCGCAAAGATTTCACAAAAAC
>CAKNYM010051657.1:62675-78005 GCA_932195095.1 Andricus curvator | reverse complement strand
AAAATAATTTGAAACGTGAAAAGATTTCAAAACATTAAAAACACAATGTATATTTTTGAAGATTTCGAACACAAAATTTTTCAGCTTTTTAAGCATTTAGGAAGATTTTAAATGAATAAAAAATTTGTATCAAAATTTCTAGAAAAACTTACAATAATTTTTTTTTAAATTAATTTTAATATTTTATAAGATTTCCAAAATTTTCAAAAAAGAATCTGGATGATTTTAAGTTATTTTCTTTTATTCTTCAAGATTTTCCAAAAATTTTTGGGGGAGTTCGAGTTCCAAGATAATAAAATTATTATTAGATTCCTGGAAAATTTTTAAATTATTTTTTTTTAACAAATTTTTAAGCAAATATTTAAAAAGATTTCAAAACAAATTTCAACCTATAAATTAATGTTTGTAGCTTAAAATTGCTTAAAATGACATAATTTGTACAATGTATAAAAGTTACAAATTAAAATTTTGCAGTTTACCGGCTTTTAATACAAAAATTTTCGATTGAATTTGAAGATCAAAAGTCACGAATTATAAATTCTGAATCTTCAAAATTTATTAATTTTAAGTGTAAAAGCATAAAAAATACAGATCTTTGAATTTTAAAACTAAACACTTGCAAATTTTTTTCTTGTAAATTGTCAAAATTAAGAGGTCTTTAATTTTTAAGATTTGCAGTTAAAAGTTCTGCAATTTAAAAAAGTTAGAATTGAAAAACACTTTTGAAAGATGTTTTAATAATAATTCTTCAGTATGGTATTTTTTTAAGATCAGAAGACAAGTTTTTAATTTAAAATCTCCTAAATTTACGAAAATTGTTAGAGTAAATCATAAAAATGAAGGAATTTTTGATTTTTAATTTTGAGGGAGAAAAACTCTTCAATTTTCAAAGATTTACAATTCAAATTTCTGCAATTTTTAAGGGCTATAATTGAGAATCCTTGAATTTTGAAAATATTTTTTCAAAATTAAAACTTGCAAAACTTTGATTGTAAGTTTTAAAAAGTAAAATATCTTCAATTTTAAGGACTTAAAATTATTTTGATAAATAAATAAAAATTTCTTAATTTTGAACATTTTGATCAATAGTTGGAAATTCTAGGTCTTCCAAATTTATTAAATTTCAGATACAAACCATCAAAATTATAATCTATTTTTTATCATTTTTAAATAGGTCAAATTAAAGAAAAAAAACTTGAATTTTTAAGATCTATAAATAAAAATTCTTAAATTTTAATGATATTGATGATTTTGGAAATCAAAAGTGAAGTTTTCAATTCTAAATCATCCAAATTTGAATAATTATGAATGTGAAATTCCAAAATTACAGACATTGTTATTGCAAAAGTTAAAGATTGCAAAATTTTTAATTGTAAATTTTTTAAATTAAACACTGTAATTTTAAAATATTCAGAATTCAAAGTTCTGAAATTTTGAAGAGATAGAATGGAAGACTTCAATTTTAAATATGTAATTTTAATTTCAAATATAATAATAATTTTAAAGATGAAATTTCGAAATTAAATGATCAATATTACAGGATTTTCAATTTTAAGTGTTTATATATAGAAAAAATCTTCAATTTTTGAATATTTACAATTCAAATTTCTGAAAAATTGAAGAGATGTAATGGAAAATTCTTGAATTTTGAAAATATTGAATCACAAATTATTCAATTTTCGAGATTTATATTTTAAAGGTATGTAATTTGGATAATTTTTTTAATTGTTTAATTTTTAAGATTTACAATTGAAAATTCTTTAATTTTAACGATTCGCAATTTAAACTGTAAAATTGTTTAAAATGTAAAATTATTCAATAGTGAAGATTTATGAATGAAAATTCCTAAATTTAGATGATTTTAGAAATAAAAATGCAATTTTTCAATTCTATTTGTTCCAAATTCAAGAAATTTCGAAATTAAATTATCAATATTACAGGATTTTCAATTGTAAATGCTTTTATATAAAAAAAACTCTTCAATTTTTGAAGATTTACAATTCAAATTTCGGCAAATTTGAAGAGATCTAATTGAAAATTCTTGAATTTTGTAAATATAGAATTCCAAATTATTCAATTTTTGAGATTTATATTTTAAAGGTATGTAATTTGGATCATTTTTTTTAATTGTTTAAGTTTTAAGATTTACAATTGAAAATTCTTTAATTTCAACGAAAAATGAAAAAATTGTTTAAAATGTAAAATTGTTTAAAAAGTAAAATTATTCAATAGTGAAGATTTATGAATGAAAATTCCTAAATTTAGATGATTTTAGAAATCAAAAGGTAATTTTTCAATTGTATTTCTTCTAAATTCAAGAAATTTCGAAATTAAATAATCAATATTAAAGGATTTTCAATTGTAAGTGTTTTTATATAAAAAAAACTCTTCAAATTTTGAAGATTTACAATTCAAATTTCTGCAAATTTGAAGAGATCTAATTGAAAATTCTTGAATTTTGAAAATATGAAATTACAAATTATTCAATTTTCGAGATTTATATTTCAAAGGTATGTAATTTGAATCTTTTTTTTCAATTGTTTAATTTTCAAGATTTACAATGGAAAATTCTTTAATTTTAACGATTCGCAATTAAAACTGTAAAATTGTTTAAAATGTAGAATTGTTTAATAATGAAGATTTATGAATGAAAATTCCTAAATTTAGATGATTTCAGAAATCAAAAGGCAAGTTTTCAATTCAATTTTGTTCCAAATTCAAGAAATTTCGAAATTAAATTATCAATATTACAGGATTTTCAATTGTAAGTGTTTTTATATTTTTTAAAACTCTTCAATTTTTGAAGATTCACAATTAAAATTTTTGCAAATTTGAAGAGATATAATTGAAAATTCCCGAATTTTGAAAATATAGAATTACAAATTATTCAATTTTCGAGATTTATATTTCAAAGGTATGTAATTTGGATCATTTTTTGTTGTTTAATTTTTAAGATTTACAATTGAAAATTCTTTAATTTTAACGATCCGCAATTTAAACTGTAAAATTGTTTGAAATGTAAAATTATTTAATAGTGAAGATTTATGAATGAAAATTCCTAAATTTAGATGGTTTTAGAAATAAAAAGGCAAGTTTTCAATTATATTTCTTCCAAATTCAAGAAATTTTGAAATTAAATCATCAATATTACAGGATTTTCAATTGTAAGTTTTTTTATATAAAAAAAAACTCTTCAATTTTTGAAGATTTACAATTCAAATTTCTGCAAATTTGAAGAGATCGAATTTGGAATTTCTGAATTTTGAAAATATGGAATTACAAATTATTCAATTTTCGAGATTTATATTTTAAAGGTATGTAATTTGGATCTTTTTTTTTAATTGTTTAATTGTTAAGATTTACAATTGAAAATTCTTTAATTTCAACGAAAAATGAAAAAATTGTTTGAAATGTAATATTGTTTAAAATGTAAAATTATTCAATACTGAAGATTTATGAATGAAAATTCCTAAATTTGGATGATTTTAGAAATCAAAAGGCAAGTTTTCAATTATATTTCTTCCAAATTCAAGAAATTTTGAAATTAAATTATCAATATTGCAAGATTTTCAATAGTAAGTGTTTTTATATTAAAAAAAAATCCTCAATTTTTGAAGATTTACAATTCATATTTCTGCAAATTTGAAGAGACATAATTGAAAATTCTTGAATTTTGAAAATATAGAATTACAAATTATTCAATTTTTGAGATTTATATTTAAAAGGTATGTAATTTGGATAATTTTTTTAATTGATCAATTTTTGAGATTTACAATTGAACATTCTTTAATTTCAACGATTTGAAATTTAAACTGTAAAATTGTTTAAATTGTAAAATTATTTAATAGTGAAGATTTATGAATGAAAATTCCTAAATTTAGATGATTTCAGAAATCAAAAGGCAATTTTTCAATTCTATATCTTCCAAATTCAAGAAATTTCGAAATTAAATTATCAATATTAGAGGATTTTCAATTGTAAGTGTTTCTATATAAAAAAAAAATCTTTTTGAAAATTTACAATTCATGTTTCTGCAAATTTGAAGAGATATAAATGAAAATTCCCGAATTTTGAAAATATAAAATTACAAATTATTCAATTTTCGAGATTTATATTTTAAAGGTATGTAATTTGTATCATTTTTTTTAATTGTTTAATTTTTAAGATTTACAATTGAAAATTCTTTAATGTTAACGATTCGAAAATTAAACTGTAAAATGTAAAATTGTTTAAAATGTAAAATTATTTAATAGTGAAGATTCATGAATG
Source organism: Andricus curvator (assembly GCA_932195095.1). Lineage (NCBI taxonomy): Eukaryota > Metazoa > Arthropoda > Insecta > Hymenoptera > Cynipidae > Andricus > Andricus curvator. Next base: position 73,736 of record CAKNYM010051657.1, on the reverse strand, counting down.
AATATTCCTAAATTTATATGATTTTATAAATTAAAAGGCAAGTTTTCAATTCTATTTCTTCCAAATTAAAAAAAAAATTAATATAAATGATCAACATTTTTAACTGTGAAACTTAAAACTTGCAAAATTTTTACTTCTAAGCTGTAAAAAATTTTTATTTTAAAAATTTACATTTTCTATAGTTTTGAAAAATGACAATTGAGAAAGATCTTTTCACCACTATCCCGTCTTAAATGCTTTCGTCTCAGCTCGTTTTTCGCAACCTTTTTCGATTATCTCTGACAACCAGGCTAATTTCATTCTTTCAAGGGAAGAAACAAAAAAAATTAATTTTTGGTATTCAAAAACCAAGGTTGAATATTATTATAAGAATTTATTATTATTATTAATTAATTATTATTAATTATTTATTTATTATAACAATATATGCTTCAGTTTGAGGTACTATAAAATTTTATCAGTAATTATAAATTAAAATCAATATTAAAATAGCTACATCGGCTTTCATACAATTTTAATTTAATTTTAATTTTAAATTTAATCCGGTTTGGATTTTATTCCATTTTTTAAAGAAAAAAAATTAATAACACTGATACATTTTGAAGATGTTTGCAACTCAAAATTTTTCGAATTGTTAGGTTTTGAATTTTTATAATTCAAAATCATGAAATTTTGAACATCTTTTTGAAATTGGTCTATCTTGAAAATTGTCAAATATTTTCCAAATTGAAGATATTTTTGAAGTAAATCAACAAAAATACAGAATTTTTCATTGTGAAGTTTGAAAAATAAAAACTTTTCAATTTTAAACGATTAAGAATTCAAATTTATGCAATTTGGAAGAGTTGTAATTAGAAATTTTAAAAATATAAAAAAGTTCTATAATTTTGAATAGTTCAAATTTCAAAAAAAAGAAGTGAAGTTTTCAATTCTAAAATTTTCGAATTTAAGTAATTTCGAATGTAAAGTTAACAATCACACTTAAAATTTGCAAAATTTGTAATTGTGAATTTTCAAAATTAAAAAATCTTAAATTTCAAGGATTCACAAATCACAGTTTTTCAATTTTGAAGAGATGCAATTAAAAACATTGCAATTTTAACGATTTGCAAATTACAGTTTTTTCATTTTGTAGATTTTTATTAAAATAATCTTGAATTTTGAAGATCTAGAAATAAGAATTTTCAAATTTTAATGATATTAATGATTTTAGATATTAAAAGTAAAATTTTAAATTCTAAATCTTCCAAATTGAGGAAATTTTGAATTTAAATCATTAAAATTACAGTTTTTTAATGATAAAACCTGAAAATTGCATAATTAAACATTTTAAATTTGTAAAATAAAAAAATTCCTCAATTTAGAATACATCAAAATGAAACTTGTTAAATTTGGACGATTTTCAAGATCAAAATTGAAGATTTCAATTCAAGATGTTCCGAATTTAGGTACTTTCGAATGTGAATCGTAAAAATTACAGAATTTTTTATTGTAAATTGTCAAAATTAAAAACTCTTTAATTTCACATATGTGTAAATAAAATTATTTATTTTGATTATTATGAAGATTATTAGATTATTATAGGATTATTATTTTTATAGAATTTTCATAGGATTATTATTATAGGATTATTTTGAAGATCAGAAGTCAAGTTTTCAATTTTAAATCTTTTAAATTAAAGAAATTTTTCGAGTAAATCATCAGAATCACAAAATTTTTAATTGTAAATATTAAAAAATAAAAACTTTTTAATTTTAAAAGACTGACAATTTTAATTTCTGTAATTTTCAAGAGTTTCAATTAAAAACTCTTCAGTTTCATCGATTAGCAATTTAAATTATTTTTATTTTAAAGATTTACAATTGTAAAACAGTTTAATTTAAGAAAATTTTTATTCAAAGTTTGGAAATTTTGAACAGTTACAACTAAAATTTTTGAAATAATATTCCTTTAATTTTGAATATGAATAAATCAAAATTCCTTAATTGTGATCATTTTGATGTTTTTGCAGATCAAAAATCAAGAATTGTCAATTCTAAATTTTCCAAATTAATTGAATCTCAAATGAAAATCCTCAAAATGACAGAATTTTTTCGTGTAAAATTTAACACTTGCAAAGATTTAATTATAAATTTAAAAAATTGAACACTCTTCAATTTTGAATATTTTCAATTTAAAGTTTTATCATTTTAAAAAATCGCAACTGAAAACTCTTTAATTTTAAGTATTTTGCAATTTAAAATTCTTTAGTTTTGAAATTTACAATTGGAAACTCTTTAATTTTAAAGATCAATTATTAAAAATTCTCAAATTATAATCACTTCGATTATTTTGGATATAACAAGTAAAGTTTTCAATTTTAGGTCTTTCAAATTGAAGAAATTTTGAATGTAAATTAAAAAATTACAGAATTTTTTATTGTGAATTCTCAAACTTAGAAACTCTTCAATTTCATCTTTTTGAACAAAAAATTAACTACTGGGTTGAAAATTGAACTTCTTTCTCAAAAATTAATTTTGTTTGTTCGAAAATTCATCTTTTTGTTTGAAAATTCAACTACATATTCCATTGTTAGAAAATTAATCTTCTTGGTTAAAAAATCATTTTTTAGATTGAATGTTGAATTCTTTTGTTGAAAATTTATTTTTTCTGGTAATCATTTATCATTTTAGTTAAAAATTCATCTCTTCGGTTGAGAATTAATTTTTTGAAATAAAAAATATCTATTCCATTTTTTTTAAGATTCATCATTTTAGTTCATATTTTCGTGTTAGAAATTCAACTGTTTTGTAAAAAAAAACTTCTTTTCGAGCTTGAAAATTCAACAATTTGGTAAAAAAATACTGTTTAGTGGAAAATTAACTTTTTTTTGAAAACTAATATTTTTAGCTGAAGATTTGACTATTTAGTAGAAAATTAACTCTTTTGTTGAAAATTCATTTTTTCTGTTAATGATTTATCATTTTAGTTCAAGATTCATCTCTTCGGTTGAGAATTAATTTTTTGAACTAAGAAAATAACTATTCCATTTTTTTTAAGATTCATCATTTTAGTTCAAATCTTAGTAGAAAATTACCTTTTTTGTTGAAAAGTAATATTTTTAGCTGGAGATTTGGCTATTTAGCAAAAAATTAACTTTTTTGTTGAAAAATCATATTTTTAGCTGAAAATTGAACTATTTCGTAAAAAAGTCATCTTTCTTGATTAAAAATGAACTTTTTCGTTAAAAATTCTTTGTTCCAAGTTCAAAATTCAACTGTCTTCTAAAAAAATTTGTCCTTCTAGCTCAAAAATTTAAGTATATCGTTAAAACTTCACCTTTTTTGGTTAAAATTTAATTTTTATCTGAAAATGCAAATATTTCATTTTTGTTTAGAAGTTTATTATTGATAAGTTTGAAATTTTACTATTAAGTCGAGAAATTCTTGTATTTTGTTGAAAATTCTTTTCTTTTTTGTTGAAAAAATTAATCTTCTTTTTTAAGAATTTAACTTTTTGGTATAAAATTAATTTTTCTGGATTGAAAATTCATCTGTCGTTGATGATTCAACAGTTTTTGTTAACAATTAGTTTTTTTCAACTCAACTGTTAATGCTTGGTTAAAAATTAATTTTTTTTTTTAAATTGAAAATTCGTTGAAAATGCTACAACATAAGAATTTTCACTATAATTTATTTCCCTATTATTCCCCTATTTTTGTAAAGAAAATCACCCTATTTTCCCTGTTTTAGGAGAATTTTGAGCTACGTTACTTTTCGGGTCAGACAGTCCGATTAAAAAAAAAAAAAAAAATTTCGAAATAAATTCCGGTCGAAATTAAAATGAAATTAGGAAAATGAGCTGCAGATATTTCACTCAAGACACCTCGTCTATTATTTTTCGCCAAGCTTTGTTTTTTTTTCTGAAATTTTTTCACCTGATTCAACCGTTGAAAATCAAGCGTGTCTGTGGATACTGCTGATGAAGCGAGGCACCTTGCACCTAAAATTGAGATTGGATTCGACGCCTTTTTCACGCGCGCCAATCCTCAACAATTGCCTGAATCACTCTGATTACTTTTTTCTTAATTACTGAAAAGTCCCGCCCGATCGGCTGCAATCCCACGCCCAAAATAAAAATCCCACGCACCAATGCACCATTTCTCGTTTTTTGGTCAGGGAATTTTTTTTACCACCTTCTAGTTATGCATTTTTTGTACTTTCTTGTTAGGAGAGACCTTGAGACGTGACTATCGTCTGGTCGAATTTAGGTGATCCAATCACAATAAATGATTGAAATAAATATATAGACAAATATTGATTAAAAGTATTTTTTGCATCGGATCGAATCCTTTCCAAACCGGCAGGTTTTGCATTTCAAGTCGCAGAATAGTGAATAATTTTTTTTTCTGAAAAAGGATCTCCTTTCGCTCCGCTGGGAGTCGAACCACAGAACTTTTGATTTCCGGTCAGATGCTTTCCCATTAAGCTACTAGAGAGATAGAGAGAAGACACTTTTTTTAACGTCTTTTCAGACTAGATGGAGCTATGAAAGAAAAATTATTAAAATTTTTTTTTTCTGAAAAAAGATCTTCTCCTTCATAGCTCCATCTAGTCTGAAAAGGCGTTAAATTTTTTTTCTTCTCTAATGGTGATACAGATTCCTTGCAAAATTTGATTTTTACCATCTAACAAAATAATGCGTGCATTTCTGAAAAATGTTTTTTCTCTCGATCTCTCTAGTAGCTTCATGGGAAAGCACCTGACTGGAAATCAGAACTTCTGTGTTTCGACTCCCAGCGGAGCAAAAGGAGAAGATCTTTTTCCAGAAAAAAATTATTTAAAATAATTTTTCTTTCAAGGTTCCACCTAGTCTGAAAAGACGTTAAATATTTTCTGTTATTCTCTAATAATAATACAGATTCCTTGAAAAATTTGATTTATACCATCTAGCAAAATAATGCGTGTGTACGTGACCAGAAATCAGAAGTTCTGTGACGAGAAGATCTTTTTTCCAGAAAAAAATTATTTAAAATAATTTTTCTTTCATAGCTCCATCTATTCTGAAAAGACGCTAAATAATTTCTGTTATTCTCTAATGATAGTACAGATTCCTTGAAAAAATTAATTTGTACCATCTAACAAAATAATGCGTGTATTTCTGAAAAAAGTTTTTCCTCTCGATCTCTCTAGTAGCTTAATGGAAAAGCACCTGACCGGAAATCAGAAGTTTTGTGGTTTGACTCCCAGCGATGCTATAGGAGAAGATCTTTTTTCAGAAAAAAATTATTTCAAATAATTTTTCTTTAATAGCTCCATCTAGTCTGCAAAGACGTTAAATATTTTCTGTTATTCTCTAATCATAATACATATTCCTTGAAAAATAGTGAAAATAGGTTCACAAATTTGACAAAATAGTGTCAAAATGGTTTTATAAAATTTTTCAAGTTTCAGTTTATATTCGTAAGATTTCAATTCGAAATATATATCCAATTTTTAACAAACAAGATTTATTTTTTCACCAAGAAGAATAATTTTCAAGAAAAAAGAACGAATATTATTTTATTAATTAAAAATTATTTCCAATTAATTTTTTTTTCTGAAAAAAGATCTCCTTTCGCTCCGCTGGGCATCATAACTCCATCTGGTCTGAAAAGACGTTAAATATTTTCTGTTATTCTCTAATTATGATACAGATTCCTTGTAAAATTTTATTTTTACCATCTAGCAAAATAATGCGTGTATTTCTGAAAAAAATTTCTTCTCTCGATCTCTCTAGTAGCTTAATGGGAAGGCACCTGACCGGAAATCAGAATTTCTGTAGCTCGACTCCTAGCGGAGCGAAAGGAGACGATCTTTTTTCAGAAAAAAGTTATTTCATATAATTTTTCTTTCATAGCTCCATCTAGTCTGAAAAGACGTTAAATATTTTCTGTTATTCTCTAATTATGATACAGATTCCTTGTAAAATTTTATTTTTACCATCTAGCAAAATAATGCGTGTATTTCTGAAGAATGTTTCTTCTCTCGATCTCTCTAGTAGCTTAATTTAAAAGCACCTGACCAGAAATCAGAATTTCTGTGGTTCGACTTCCAGCGGAGCAAAAGAAGAAGATCTTTTTCCAGAAAAAAATTATTTAAAATAATTTTTCTTTCAAGGTTCCACCTAGTCTGAAAAGACGTTAAATATTTTCTGTTATTCTATAATCATAATACAGATTCCTTATTAATTTTCAAGCCAAAAGAACGAATTTTCAACAAAATACATGAATTTTCAACATCGATTTTTAACCAAAAGTATTGGAATAGTTAGATTGTTGGTGAATCTATAACAAATTAATGAATGAATTTATGTTATTCTCTGATGATAATTCAGTTTCCCTAAAAAAAGATTTACTTTTAACAGAATACTTAAACCCAAAAGATGATTTTTTAACGCGGAAGAATAATTTTCTGAAAATGCAATATTTAAATTTTCAACCAAAGATGAATTTTCAACTAAAGTGATGAATCTTAAAAAAGATTTTTAATTAATTTTTTTCTGAAAAAAGAACTCTTTTCGCTCCGCAATTGGAATTTCTGTGGTTCGATTTCCAGCGCAGCGAAAGGTGAAGATCGTTTTTCAGAAAAAAATTAATTAGAAATAATTTTTAATTCATAACTCCATCTATTCTGAAAAGACGTTACAAATTTCTGTTATTCTCTGATCATAATACAGATTCCTTGAAAAATTTGATTTGTACCACCTAGCAAAATAATGTGTGTATTTTCTGAAAAAAATTTCTTCTCCCGATCTCTCTAGTAGCTTAATGGGAAAGCACTCGGCCGGCAATCGGAAGGTCTGTGGTTCGATTCCCAGCGGAGCGAAAAGAGAAGATCTTTAAAAAAAAAATTAATCAAAAATGAGTTTTAATTCATAACTCAATCTAGTCTGAAAAGACGTTAAAAATTTCTGTTATTCTCTGATGATAATACAGTTTCCTTAAAAAAGATGTACTTTTAACCAAATATTTGTCCAAAAGATGATTTTTTAACGCGGAAGATTAATTTTCTGAAAATGCAATATTTAAATTTTCAACCAAAGATGAATTTTCAACTAAAGTGATGAATCTTAAAAAAGATTTTTAAATAATTTTTTTCTGAAAAAAGATCTCCTTCCGCTCCGCTGTGAATCGACAAACAGAACTTAAGATTGCCGGTCAGGTGCTTTCCCATTAAGCTACTAGAAAGATCGAGAGAAGAAACTTTTTTCAGAAAATACACGCATTATTTTGCTAGGTGGTACGAATAAAATTTTTCAAGGAATCTGTATTATCATAAGAGAATAACAGAAATTTTCAACGTCTTTTCAGACTAGATAGAGTTATGAATTGAAAATGATTTTTAATTAACTTTTTTCCGAAAAAAGGTTTCTTTTCGTTCCGCAATCGGAAGTTCTGTGGTTCCATTCCCAGCAAAGCGAAAGGAGAAGATCTTTTTTCAGAAAAAACTTAATTAAAAATAATTTTTAATACATAACTGAATCTATTCTGAAAAGACGTTAAAAATTTCTGTTATTCTCTGATCGTAATACAGATTCCTTGAAAAATTTGATTTGTACCACCTACCAAAATAATACGTGTATTTTCTGAAAAAAGTTTCTCTAGTAGCTTAATGGAAAAGCACCTGACCGGAAATCGGAATGTCTGTGGTTCGATTCCCAGCGGAGCGAAAGGAGATCTTTTTTCAGAAAAAAATTATTTAAAATAATTTTTAATTCATAACTCCATCTAGTCTGAAAAGACGTTAAAAATTTCTGTTATTCTCTGATGATAATACAGTTTCCTTAAAAAGATGTACTTTTAACAAAATAGTTTAACCCAAAAGATGATTTTTCAACGCGAAAGATTAATTTTCTGAAAATGCAATATTTAAATTTTCAACCAAAGAGGTCAATCTTAAAAAAAAACAAAGTTTCAGCAAACTAGTTCAACTTTCAACAATGTAGTTGAATTTTTAAACTAGAAAAAATGAATTTTTAACCAAATAGTTAAATTTGTCACCAAAAAGATTATTTCTCGAGTTATAAAATTAATGTTCTACCGAAATTTCAAAGTCAAAAGGACTAAGGATCTAAAACAACAAAAAATTAATTTTCAGCAAATTAGTTCAACTTTTAACCAACTAGCTGAACTTTTGATAAAAAAGATTACTTTTTAATTAAGTAGATATATTATCAAAAAAATAATACAATTTTTAACTGAATACTAGAATTTTTAATCAATCGAAATGAATTTCTCTCAGGGACGAATTATGTTGTATTTCAGAAAAAATTAGATGAAATATATTTTTTCGATTTCAGAAAAAAATTTCTTTGTGGAATTTACAAACAAACTAAAAAAAAATTGAAAAATTTCTCACGATTTGTAAAGTTTGCGAACGTAAAGTTTATTGTAGGTACACGAAAATATTTTCAATTTTTAATCAAAATTTCTTTTGTATTTTTCATGGATCCTGAAACATGAGTCATTTTGATACAGTGAATAGCCACTAAATTGCGATTGGCCGGTGCCGAAAACGGTTTTCGAAATTATTTCCACTCATTATTCTCTCCCCTGATTTAATTAAGTTTCAAAACTTAAATCGTTCTAACTCGGCCAAATATTATTGAACTGAGTTCCTATTTGTAGGACGTATTCAAAATACTCTAGCGATGCCTCGGAAATCATGAGAAACTTAACAATAGCTTATTGTTTAATAATATTCAGTTGTAAAATGAGGTCAATCGATAATTGTGTTTTGTTGGTTTCGCCGGTAAAAAGTATCTGGGTAACTTCGACTTTTCAACAACTTCCAGTGAGTTCAGCAATGTTGAATGAAGTTTTTTTGTGAAATCTCATATCGAATCGTTGAAAATTTACTGAGATATGCAGCTTTCGAAAATTTACTCGACTGCCTGCGCTGTTAGCTAATGCTTCGCGAGGACTGCTCTGTCAGGCAGCGTTCTCGAAGTTCAGTCTGCGCGGGCAGTCGAGTACTTTTTCTAAAGCTGAATATCTCAGTAAATTTTTGACGATTCGATAGGAGATTTTTATTAAAGGGCGGCTAGCTTTTGGAGAGTGGCCAACAATTGGAAGGTGGCCAACCATTATACCCATTACCTTGCATTAAAAAAAAAAAGATTTTTTGATTTCCACCTCTGTTTTGAAGTACGTACTCAGACACCCAGTAGAGCCTCTTCGGCGTGGGTGGACGTCAAAGGAGACCACCTCCACCTTCGAGCACCTCCTCTCCTTTTTCTGGCACAGTCTCATCTGCACGGCCGGCCACACGGCAGCTTTGTCTTGTAAATGAAGCTTCGCTGATTCGTATCCGGACGTTGATGAATACCACGGGAGAAAGAGAGAAGGAGAGAAAGAATGGGAGGAGGGGCAAAAAGGGCCCAGAGGGGCCCAGAACGTACTCGCGAATCTACGGGGTGTCCCATCACTCGACGTCACGAGTCTCCTTGCTATAATGAGATTAAATGAACAGATTTCTTCCACCGTGGAACCACGACGAGCCAGAGCCACGGATTTCATTTCATTATCGTATGGGAAATAAGACCAATAGGGTGGTCCAAACAAATTGTCCCCCAAAGTTAAAAAATATTGAATTTTTAATTAATTAGTTGAATTTTCAACAACAAAAATGTATTTCAACAGAATAAATTTTCAAAGGAAGATAAATTTTCAACCAAAAATGGAATAATTATATTTTTAGTTAAAAAAAAACGAATCTTGAACAAAATAGGTGAATCGTCATCCAAAGAAATAAATTCAAAGAAAAAACGAATTTCTAAGCTAAAAAGACGAATTTTCTACAGAAAGGTTCATTTCCAAGCAAATATTTGAATTTGAAAAAAAAAGATGAATTTTCAAGCTAGGAGATTACTTTTCTGCCAAAAAAGATGAATTTTCAACAAAATAAATTTTCAAAGAAAGATCAATTTTCAACCAAAAATGGAATAGTTAAATTTTCAGTTTAAAGTTCACCTTTTTGAGTTGAAAATTATTTTTTTTTTGTTTGAAAATTATATTCTTGAAATAAAAGTTTAACGCTTGCAGTTTTGGTTGAAAATTTATCTTTCATGACTGAAAATTCATATTTTTGGGTTGAAAATTCAATTCATTGGTTCGGAATTCATGTATTTTGTTTCTGATTCGTATTTTTTTAAATAAAATTAATCTTTTTGTTTAAAAAATCAATTGTTTAGTTGATTGTTGCACTTCTTTTTTCAAAATTCATTTTTTCAAAGATTCATTATTTTAGTTGAAAATTCATCTCTTTGATTGAAGACTGAATTATTTTGCTGAAAATTTAATTATTTTCTTTAATTGGAAATTAACTTTTAAATTGCGAATACAACTGAAGAAACCATGAATTTAACTATTCCATTTTTCGTTAGAAATTTATCTTTTTCAGTTAAAAATGCAACTATTTGGTCGAAAATTTAACCTTTTTTGTTGAAACTTTAAGTAATTGGTTGAAACATGTAATAGATCGTTTATCTTTTTTGGTAGAAAATTAATCCTATTGGTTGAATTTTGAATTCTTTTCTTGATAACTTAGCTTTTTTTAAATTCATCATTTTAGTTCAAAATTGATCCTCTTTAGTTGAAAATTCAAGTGATTGTGTCGAAATTTCGGTACTTTCTTTATAATTCGTCTTTTTTGGTGAAAACTATTCATATTTGGTATTAGACTATGTAGTTGAATCTTAAATTAAAAAAAAAATTTTTTTTGTAAGATTCATCATTTTATTCGAAATTTCATCTCTTTGGTTGAAAATTTAACTATTTTGCTGATTTTTTTTTGGTGACGATTAATTTTTTTGACTGAAAATATAACTATTACATTTTTTGTTGAAAATTTATATTTTAAATTGAAAATTGGCCTTTTCTGGGCGAAAATTCAATTATACCCAATGATTGTCCACCACCCAATGATTGTCGACAAAACAATGATTGTCCACTATACCCAATGATTGTCCACCACACAATAATTGTCCACCACCAAATGATTATCCACAAAACAATGATTGTCCACCATACCCAATGATTGT
>CAKNYM010051657.1:48169-59918 GCA_932195095.1 Andricus curvator | reverse complement strand
CATACTCGGACCCCAAAGTCGGCAAACTATTTCAAGTTGCTGAAAATGAAACCAAAATATATCTTTTGAAACATTTCTTAATTTTTGGGAGCGTCCACATTAGGGTGTTACAAAAATGCATTGAAATTTTTTTTTTTTTTAAATTTTGGTACATGAGAATATTCTCACGAGCATGCGAATATTCTCACGAGCATGAGAATATTCTCACTAAAAATTTATATATTATATTTTTGGTTAAAAATTGATCTTCTTTAGTTAAAATTTCACGATTTTTTTTCAAAAATTTGTCTTTTTTGGTAGAAAATTAAACTTCTTCGTTGAAAAATTCATGTTTCTGGTTAAAAATTTAACTATTTGGTGAAAAATTGATCTCATCCGTAGGAAATTTAAATATTCTATTTTTAGTTGAAAATTTATCTTCTTTAGTTAACAGTTCAACTACTCGGTTGAAAGTTGAATGACTTTTTGGAAAATTTATTTATCCGGTTGAGGATTCTGGATTTCAGTTGAAAAATTCACATCTTTTGTTGAAAAATGAAGTATTTTCTGGAAAATTTGTTTTATTTTTTCATTAAAAATTATTGCAATTTATCGAACATAATTGTTAGCAAACACAATTGTTTAAACATTTTATTATTGTTTATAACTATTTTCTCTTAGAGTAATGCTAGAAAGTTGTGAGTTTTTCGGGAATTATCAGATCTTCTTTGACATTTTAGTTAGGCAAAAATAATAAATATTAACATCAATTTGAAAAAAAACTTTGAGTAACTATATTTCAAATATCTGTTTTATTTCAGAAAAATATATATTCATAGAAAAGGAAGAGATTGTTTAAAAAATGATTCTCTTCAATGTTTATTTATTATTCAATCAGAACAAAAAAGCCAAAATAAAGTTAAAAATTAAAGAAAAAACCGCAACTTTCTAGCAATTATCTAAGAGAAGATAGTTATAAACAATAATAAATTGTTTAAATAATTATGTTTGCTAAACTGCACTAATTTTCACCTCGCTCTAAGTGAAGGTTTGATAAAAAGTTGAATATTTAAAAAAAAAACGCAACATTCTAGAATTATTCGAAGAAAATATTATTAAAAATAATAATAAATTGTTTAAACAATCAGGTCTATTAATTTGAATTAATTATTACCTCACTATAATGGAAAAGTTGAAAATAAGTTAAAAAATTCGGAAAAACCGTGACTTTCTAACTCTATTCTAAGACGTAATAGCTGAAAACCATTATAAATTGTTTAAACAATTGATTTCAACATCAAAGTATCAATAGAAAGTAGTATTTTATGTATTAAAAATCTTTTCAATTCAAAAAACCGCAAAAAATCATAATTAGAGACAAAAATTCTAAAAAACCCAATTTTTTACTTATGGGGTTTTTTGGGACCCCATAAAATAGACTAATGGGGCTGATATTTCAACAATAATTATTTTTTTGTATTCTTTAGACAATGTGTGTTGGAAATTACTTTTTTCTTATTTAGAATTAATTGTTTTAACTGAAAATGTAACTGTTCAATTTTTGGTTGAAAATTTATCTTTTTTCATAGAAATTTAATCTTCTAGGGTGAAAATTATACTATTTCGTTGAAAATTTACTTTCATTTTATTGTAAATTAATTTGTTTACTGAAAATTTAACTATTCTACTTTTAGTTGAAAATTTAGCTGTTTTAGCTGAAAATTCCACTATTTTTTGAAAATTCGTCCTTTTTTAGTAGTGTTGAAAAATTAATTTTTTTAAATGAAAATTTAAACATTTTATTCAAAATTCATTTCTTTTTTGGTTGAAAATTTATTTTACTAACTGAAAATATAACTTTTTTATTTTTAGTAGAAAATTTATCTTTTTAGATAAAAATTCATTTATTTGGTTAAAAATTATTTTTTTTTTAGTTGAAGATTCATCATTTTAGTTAAAAATTCATATTAACTATTTCATTCTTTGTGAAAAAATTTACCTTTTTTGATATAAATGTAATCTTTTTCGTTAAAAGATTATCTGTTTTGTAGAAAATTTATCTGTTCAATTTTTTAAAAGAATATTTTGTTGATAGAAAATTCATATTTTGGGTTGAAAATTGCACTATTTGGTTGAAAATTCATCATTGTGATTAGAAATTAATTTCTTTCATTGAGAATTCGTTTCTTTTTAGATAAAAATTAATTTTTTTAACTGAAGATGTAACTATTCCAATTTGCTTAAAAATTTATATTTTTAGTTGAAAATTATTTAATTTTGCTGAAAAGTCGTGTTTTAAAATTTAATTTTCTAACTGCAAATTGAAATATTTTATTTCTAGGCTGTACATTTATCTTTTTTTAGTTGAAAATTTATATATTTTATTGAAACTGTATCTTTTTGGTATAAAATTCATTTTTTGGATATGAAATTGAATTATTTTGTTTATAATTTATTTTTTAAAAACACTACTCGAATCGGGTAGTGTCACGCCTACCCTGAAAGGGAAATGGCTTAATGGTATATAATTTATTTTTTGGTTGAAAATTGATTATATTAACTGAAAATTTAATTCTTCTATTTTTGGTGAAAAATTCATTTTTTTATGAAAAAAAACTATTTTGATGATAATTCATGTACTTTGTTGAAAACGAGTCTTTTTTTTGTAGAAAATTAATCTTTTGGGTGGAAATTTTTAGTAACTAAAAATTTAAAAATTTAATGAGCATTTATGAAAATTTGGAATGAGGATTTAAAACATCGTATTTTCTATCTTTATTATTAATAATTACATCATTTAAATTTCGCGGGAAAATATATCGCTTCAAATTGTAAAGGGCGCTAAATTTAAATGAAAAAAGAAGTCAAAGTAATGGAAAAAATATTATTCACATTAAACAGTGCCTTATTGAGGGTTGTTACAATATTCCAATTTCTTCATTCTTCTTGGTATAAAACCAACCATACACCTAGATGATTATTAATGTTAATGCAAAAAAATTGTATTTCTAAATATATTTTAATCACTTCTTAAGTGTGTTTTCAAGTCAAAAAGATACATTTTCAAAAAAAAAAAAAATGAATTTTCAACTAAAATGAGTAATCTCCAACAAAAAATATGAATTTTTAACCAAATAGTTAGTGAAATTATTCACCCAAAAGATTAATTTTCTACAAAAAAAGACTTGTTTTCAACAAAGTACATGAATTTTCATCAAAATAGTTTTTTTTCATAAAAAAATGAATTTTTCACCAAAAATAGAAGAATTAAATTTTCAGTTGAAATAATCAATTTTCAACCAAAAAATAATTTATAAACAAAATAATTCAATTTTATATCCAAAAAATTAATTTTATACCAAAAAGATATAGTTTCAATAAAATATATAAATTTTCAACAACAAAAGATAAATTTACAGTCTAAAAATAAAATATTTAAATTTGCAGATTAGAAAATTAAATTTGAAAAAACGACTTTTCAGCAAAATGAATTAATTTTCAACTAAAAATATAAATTTTGAAGCAAAAATGGAAGAGTTACATCTTCAGTTGAAAAAATTTATTTTCAACTAAAAAGAAACAAATTTTCAAATAATGAAATTAATTTTTAATCACAATGATGAATCTTCAACAAAAATATGAATTTTTGACCAAATAGTGAAATTTTCCACCCAAAAGATTAATTTTCTACCAAAAAAGACTCGTTTTCAAGAAAGTACATCAATTTTCATCAAAATAGTTTCTTTTTCATAAAAAAATTAATTTTTCACCAAAAATAGAAGAATTAAATTTTCAGTTAAAATAATCAATTTTCAACCTAGAAATGAATTATAAAAAAAATAATTCAATTTTATATCCAAAAAATGAATTTTATACCAAAAAATAAATAGAATATTTATTTTGCAGTTAGAAAATTAAATTTGAAAAAACGACTTTTCAGCCAAATTAATTAATTTTCAACTAAAAATATGAATTTTCAAGCAAAAATTGAAAAGTTACATCTTCAGTTTAAAAAATTAATTTTCAACTAAAAAGAAACGAATTTTCAATGCAATAAATTAATTTTTATTCAAAATGATCAAAAAAGGTCAATTTTTTCACAAAAAATGAAATAGTCAATATGAATTTTTAACTAAAATGATGAATCTTCAACTAAAAAAAAATTAATTTTTAACCAAATACATGAATTTTTAACTAAAAAGATAAATTTTCTACCAAAAATAAAAAATTTATATTTTCAGTTAGTAAAATAAATTTTCAACCAAAAAAGAAATGAATTTTGAATAAAATGTTTGAATTTTCAACAAAAGAATTTGCAAAAAAAAGAATTTTTCACCAATACTAAAAAAGGACGGATTTTCAACAAATAGTGGAATTTTCAGCTAAAACAGATAAATTTTCAACTAAAACTAGAATAGTTACATTTTCAGTAAACAAATTAATTTTCAATAAAATGAAAGTAAATTTTCGACGAAATAGTATAATTTTCACCCAAGAAGATTAAATTTCTATGAAAAAAGATAAATTTTCAACAAAAAATTGAACAGTTACATTTTCAGTTAAAACAATTAATTATAAATAAGAAAAAACTAATTTTCCATACATTGTCTGAAAAATATATAAAAATAATTATTGTTGAAATATCAGCCCCATAAGTCTATTTGATGGGGTGCCAAAAAACCCCATAAGTAAAAAATTGCGTTTTTTCGAATTTTTGGCTCTAATTATCATTTTTTGCAGTTTTTTGAATGAAAAAGATTTACAACACATAAAATACTACTTTCTATTGACAGTTTTATGTTGAAATAAATTGTTTAAACAATTTATAATGGTTTTCAGCAATTTCCTCTTAGAATAAAGTTAGAAAGTTGCGGTTTTTCCGAATTTTTCAACTAAATATTAACTTTTCAGTTGGATCGAGACAAAAATCAATTAAACTTCATAGAAATAATTGTTTAAACAATTTATTATTATTTATAACAATATTCTCTCAGAATAATGATAGAAAAATGCAGTTTTTTCAATAATTTTCTACTTTTTGTCCTCTTCTCAATTAGTATGAGGCAATAATTAATTTAATTTAACATAAATTATTGTTTAAACAATTTATTATTATTTATGATAATATTCTGTTAGAATAATGCCAGGAAGTTGCGGCTTTTTTCGAAATTTTTCTCTTATTGTCCAGTTTTTAGTGAGAATAAGTTAACAATTATTGAATGTAGCGAACCTAATTGTTTAAACAAATCATTATTGTTTGTGACTATCTTCTTCTAGATTAATGCTAGATAGTTCCGGTTTTTTATAAAATTTTTACTTTTTGTCAACGTTTCATTTAGATCAATGTAATAGTCAATGCCAATTAACAAACATAATTGTTTAAAGATTTTATTATTGTTTTTAGCAATTTTATCTCAAAATATAATATGAAATTCGCGTTTTTTTCCGAATTTTTCAATTTATTTCCAACTTTTCAATTAGAGTGAGCTAATAATTATTTCAAATTAATAGATCTGATTATTTAAACAATTTATTATTATTTTTAATAATATTCTCTTTGAATAATTCTAGAATGTTGCGCTTTTTTTTAATTTTCAACTTTTTGTCAACCCTTCACTTAGAGCGAGGTGACAATTAGTGCAGTTTAGCAAACATAATTATTTAAACATTTTATTATTGTTTACAAACTATCTTCTCTTAGAAAATTGCTAGAAAATTGCAGTTTTTTCTGAAATTTTTAACTTTACTTTGGCTTTTTTGTTCTGATTAAATAATAAATAAACGTTGAAGAGATCATTTTTTAAACAATCTCTTCCCTTCCTGTGAATATATTTTTCTGAAATAAAACAGATATTCAAAATATAGTTACTCAGAGTTTTTTTTAATTGATATTATTATTAATATTTATTATTTTTTCTTAACTAAAAAGTCAAAGAAAATCTAAAAATTTCCGAAAAATCCACAGTTTTCTAGCATTACTCTCAGAGAAGATAGTTCTAAACAATAATAAAATTCTTAAACAATTGTGTTTGCTAACAATTATGTTAGATAAATTGTAATAATTTTTAATTAAAAAATAAAACAAATTTTCAAGAAAATAGTTCATTTTTCAACAAAAGAGGTGAATTTTCAACTGAAATCCAGAATCCTCAACCGGATAAATAAATTTTCCAAAAAGTCATTCAACTTTCAAACGAGTAGTTGAACTTTTAACTAAAGAGGATACATTTTCTACTAAAAATAGAATATACAAATTTCCTACGGATTAGATCAATTTTTCGCCTAATAGTTAAATTTTTGACCAGAAATCAAAAATATAATATATGAATTTTTATTTAAAAAAATTGATTTTTAACAACAACAATAATAACCAATTTTCAGTAAAGTAGATTAAAATTGTTTGGATTACCTACACTCTCATTTTGAGTGCGTCAAAAGTCAAAAGTAACTGATTTTAAGTCAATTTTGACTGATTCTAACAATGCAGATTCGACGACTGGCAAATTAGGCAAAAAAGTTTTCAAAACAGTTAATTTAAATTAGAACAAATTTTCAAACAAAATACAAAAATTTTCAACCAATCAATTGAATTTTCAAATAAAAAAATTAATTAAAAAAAAAGCGAATTCTCAACAAAATAGTTGAATCTTTAACCAAAGAGATGAATTTTCAACTAACATAATGAATTATTAACCATAAAAAAAAATTTTTTAACAAAGCAGTTCAACTTTCAAGTAGTTTAATTTTCAACCCAAAAATGAATTTTCCGCCATGAAGAATAATTTTATACCAAAAGCGACGAATTTTTAACAAAACGCATGAATTTTCAACCAAAAAAATTCATTTTTAATTGAAGTGGATTAATAATGAACAAAAAAATCGAATTTTTAACAAAATAGTATAATTTTCAACCATACAGATGAATTTTTAACTAAAAAGAGGAATCATTAACCAATAGAATTAATTTTTAATTAATCAGTTAATTAATTAATCAAGTAAAATTAATTTTTAATCTAGCAGATTAACTTTAAACCAAGTGAATAGATGAATTAAAAAAAAAACTTTTTGCCTAGAAGATAAATTTCATACCATACTTCAAAATGAATAAATTTTCAATCAAAAAGTTGAAGATTTAACTGAAAAAAAGTATTTTTGACAGAAAAAAAATAGTTTTAAACAAAATATTGAAATTTTCAACCAAACTGATATATTTTCCACTAAAACTAAGAATTATTAACTAAAGAAATTCATTTTTAGCAAAATAGTTACATTTTTAAGCGAAGAGAGTAATTTTAAAATAAAATAACGAATCTTCAACCAAAAAACTTATTTTTTAACATTTTTAGTTAATATTTCAACCAAAAAGATTTCAACTTGTAATTAAAAATAGTTGAATTTAACCAAAAAGAAGAATTTTTAGCCAAAATGATTCATTTCTAACAATAAAGACGAATTTTTAACAAAATATATAAAATTTTAAACAAATAGTTGAAATTTTCAAATAAAAAAGAATTTGATTAAAAGAATATGTTTTTAACGAAAAATTAAAAATTAAAATTTTCAATTAAGAAAAATTAAATTCAATTAAAAAAAATTATATTATATTATAAAAATGAATTTTCAACAAAGTAGTTGAACTTCTAACCAAGTAGTTGAACGTTCAACTAAAAAATATAAATTTATGACAAAATAGTTGAATTTTTAAACAAATAGTAGAAACTTTAATCAAATGAGATGACTTTTTTACCAAAATCTGAATTTTCAATTCAAAACGACAAATTTTTAACAAAACAATTAAATTTTCTACCAAAAAAAAGAAAAAATTTCAACAAAATACATCAATTTTCATCCAAACTGTTGAATTTTCAACTAAAAACGATCAATTTTGAACCAAAAATGGAATAGTGAAACTTGCAGCTAAAAAAATTGATTTTTAACCCAAAAAAAGACGAAGTTTCAATAAAATAATAACATTTAACCAAAGAGATGGATTTTCAACCACTAGAATGTATTTTTAGCAAATTAATTCTACTTAATACGAATTTATAAGAAAATTCATCAATTTTAGTCAAATTGTTGAAATTTCAGTTAAAAATTAATTTTTAATAATACAGATCGAAAAAATGTATAATTTTAATACTTTTTCCGGAAAATGAAGAGATTGCATTTTGAGGTTAGATTTAGAATTCCTTATTCCCGTGCAGAAATTTCAGAGTCTAACTGGTCGGGGCCAGATCTGGACCCAATCGGGTATCCCAGTTAGGGCCAGACTCGAAATGAAACGCCTAATCCGATCAGGGCCTGACTTGGGTATCCAGAAGGAAGGCCCGATCTGGCCCATTCTAATTTTTATTTATAAGAATATTATTAAAATATACTGTATTTAATGAAGAAGTAAACAATTAATTAAGAATATTAAACATTATATAAATATTTTGAAAAACATTCTGAAACTTGTTAGATTCAAGTATTTTGTTGAAAATTCATTTTTTTTAAAGAACCTTAATCTTCTTGGTCGAAAATGTATCCTTTTTGGTTAAAAATGTAAGAATTTTGTTATAAATTGGTACTTATGCTCAAAGTGAATTTTTTATCAAAGTTTTTATCTGAAAATTTAACTATTCCATTTTCAGTTTATGAGATAAAAATTTGACTATTTGGTAGGAAATTTAAGAATTTGGTTGAAAAGTGGTCTTTTTGGGTAGAAGATTAATCTTGTTTGTTGAAAATTTAACTTATGGTTGAAAATTTAACGATTTGGTAGAAAATTCATATTTCTTGTTAAAAAGTCGTCTTTCTGGGTAGAAAATTAATCTTGTTTTTTGAAAGTTCAACTTTTTGGTTGAAAATACAACTAGCTTGTTAAAAATTTATCTTTTTTATTGAAAATGATCTTTTTTGTTAAAGATTTATTTATTTATTTTAAAGTCACTGTTTTCTATAATATTAGACTTTTCAGCTTAAAAACTTCACTCTCTTGTTGAAAAATCAGCTTTAATTGTAGAAAAGTTAGCTTTTTTAGATGTGAATAAACTTTTTTGATCAAGAACCAACTGCTTCCTGAAAAATTTGTTCTTCTTGAAAATTCTAATATTAGATTTAACTTTAATCTTTTTTGTTTGAAAATTCGACAATTTGATTGGAAAGTTTTTGGGCACGTGGAGCTAAGAATAAAAAAGTGAGGTTATAATGCCAAAAAGTTTTCGACGCTTTCTCGAAGTTCACTGTCGGAAATCTTAGAGAACTGGATAATTCTAGTTTGATATGAACACCTTACCCCGATCTAAAAACTTTGCGTAAATGATTAACGAGGTGAATTGAGAATTATTCAAAGCGATTTATCCACATGACTTTACCGGTTTATCTGTTTACTGTTCGTCACTTTTACAAAGTTGTCTTCCTTCTGTCCGTTCGTTGCCAAATAATCGAACGGAAGACTAATCGAATAGATTCGAGATTAGCGCGGCAAATTCAAATCTAAATAAGTATAAACTCTAAACAGATTATAAAAATAGACATTTTGTTCAAATGAATTCAAGCTTTTTTTAGCTTTTTCTGGTTTCTTATATTCTTTGCTTATGAGAAGTTAGATTTAACTAATTACCTTTAGATTAGTCACTGAACTGATAATTAGTTGAATATTCACTAATTAAGACAGGGAGTAATTTCAAATTTGAATAATTCTAATTTTTAAACTAACTCTGATTTACAGAAGGTAGCCCAATGTGGTCCCGACCAGGACCACATCAGAAATCAGGATAAAATTAGGCAATTTCTCCATCTTTAATAATATTAAATAAAATTTTTTCAATCAAATCTTAATATTAGTAATTAAAAAATTAAAATCGCTAAGCATCAAGTAGAGGAATCCTAAAAAATAAAAGACGGTATTTCAGGTATTTGAAAAATTTCTTTCCTAGAAAATCACCTCGTAAAGATTCGATCCCTGAAAAAGTCGTAAAGCTTTGGGATCAAAATATAATTACAGATCAGACACTGAAACTTTTGTTTAAACGTGCTGGTAATGGCCATGTCTTTCAGCCCCTGGTGCAGCCCGAAGTCATAAAATAGGACTTATCTCTCCCAGAGAGATCAAGGGATTCCATTCTTATCTTGTCCTATCCCTCGCAAATGTAGTTTCTCTACAAATATCTGGAATCCAACTCATGCTTAGAAACCGCTGAAACCAACCAATCAACTCTCTATCTCGCTCTCTCTTTCTTTCATTCAGAAAACTTTCGAAAACATTTTTTCGGATTTTTATGAATAACGCACGAAATTTTTTTCGAATCCACGCAAAGAGAAATCCATAAAAAAATGATATTTAGAGGTGGGGCAAGCCCCATGAAGTTGAACACGTATTTCCCATAAAAAATACGTTTTTGTAAATTTTATTCAGAATCCTCAATATTAGCTGAATCGAGTTGAACCTATATATTTTTATTCACAATAAGCCATAGAAAACGAATAAAATCTTACATTTCAAATATCACCCCCATAAGTTTGTTTACAGGGTTCCAAAAACAAACCCCATAAATGAAAAAATGGGTTTCGAGATTTGGACGCTAATTATGATTTTTTGTTGTTGTTTTCAATGCAAATTGTTGCTGATACATGAAACACTATTTTACACTGATAATTTTATTGATTTTTACACAAATTGTTTTAACAATTATT
This sequence comes from Andricus curvator, assembly GCA_932195095.1. Lineage (NCBI taxonomy): Eukaryota > Metazoa > Arthropoda > Insecta > Hymenoptera > Cynipidae > Andricus > Andricus curvator. Next base: position 49,262 of record CAKNYM010051657.1, on the reverse strand, counting down.
GTTTTTAGCAATTTTCTCTTAGAATGGAGATAGAAAGGCGCAGTTTTTTTTTAAATTCCCACTTTTTGCCCAATTTTCTATTAGAGAGATAAATGTTAACAATCATAATTGTTTAAACAATGTATTATTATTTTTAATAATGTTATCTTTGAATAATGATAGAAATTGTGGTTTTTTCAGAAATTTGAAACTTTTTGTTTACTTTTCACTTAGAGTGAGTAAATATTTAATTTAATATAGAAAAAATAATTTTTTCAAACAAACTATTATTGTCTATAGCTTTTTTCTGAATTTTTACACTTGTGTCTATCCTTCAATTCAAATGAAGTAATAATTAATTCAGGTTAAAAAAAAAATTGTTCAAACAATTTATTATTTTTCTTAATAATATTCTCTTTGCTTAATGGTAGAAAGTTGCGGTTTTTTCTGAAATTTTTATCTATTTGTCTATTTTTCACATAAAGTGACTTAATAATTATTTGGGTTGAGCAAAAGTGATTGTTTAAATAAATTATTATTGTAAATAACTGTCTTCATCTATATTAATGCTACATAGTTGCGATTTTTTCTTAAATTTTTATCGATTTGTCTATTTTTCAGTTAAAGAGACTTAATAATTACTTGAGTTGAGCAAAAGTGATTGTTTACATAAATTATTATTGTAAATAACTGTCTTCATCTATATTAATGCCACATAGATGCGGTTTTTTCTTACATTTTTATCGATTGGTCTATTTTTTACATGAAGTGACTTAATAATTATTTGATTTAAACAAAAGTGGTTGTTTAAATAAATTATTATTGTAAATAACTGTCTTCATCTATATTAATGCCACATAGTTGCGGGTTTTTCTTAAATTTTTATCTATTTGTCTATTTTTCACATGAAGTGACTTGATAATTATTTGAGTTGAGCAAAAGTGATATTTTAAATAAATTATTATTGTAAATAACTGTCTTCATATATATTAATGCCACATAGTTGCGGTTTTTTCTGAAATTTTTATCTATTTGTCTATTTTTCACATAAAGTGACTCAATAATTGTTTGAGTTGAGCAAAAGTGATTGTTGAAATAAATTATTATTGTAAAT
>CAKNYM010051657.1:0-35252 GCA_932195095.1 Andricus curvator | reverse complement strand
TCTACCACGCGCATGCGTCTACCACATCTCGCGCTCTCTAGGAGAAAGAGTAGGGACGCGGAACATGTGTTCTCACAGGGAATTTCCCCGAGTTGGGCATGCCTGGTTTAAATCTAAACTATTTGGTTAAAAAAAAATCATCTTTTCTGTAGAAAGTTATTCTTCTGCGCTTAAAAATAAACTTTTAGATTGAAATTTCAACTTTTTCATTTAATGTTGAACTCTTTTCTTGAAAATTTACTTTCTTCAAGATTCTCAACGTGAGTTCAAAATTTATTTATTTTGTTGAAAATTAATTTTTTGGTTGAAGATTCATCTCTTTTTATTACTCATATTTCTTTTTATTGAAAATATAATTGTTCTATTTTTGGTTAAAAATTGATCTTTTTTTATTTAAAATTTAACTTTGAGTTGAAAATACATCTTTTTTAGTTAAAAATTAATTTTCTTAACTACAAATTTAAATATTTTATTTTTGGTTAGAAATTGATCTTCTTTAGTTGAAAATTTGTGTATTTCGTTGAAAATTCATCTTTTTGTAGAAAATTAATCTTCTTTTCTTGAAATTTTTTTTTAGATTCTTAAATTTAGTTGAAAATTATTCTCTTTGGTGAAAATTTGAATATTTTGCTGAAAATTCTTTTTTTGTTTTGTTTAGAAATAATTTTAAATTTACGTTACGAATTTTCAACCAGGCAGTTAAATTTTCGACCAAAAAAGATGACTCTAACAAAATAGTTGAATTTTCAACCCAGAAGATTAATTTTCTACCCAGATAAACAATTTTTCAACAACTTACATGAATTTGTTACCAAGTAGTTAAATTATAATTTTATAAAGGAACTATTTTCAACCAAAAAACAGAATAGCTATATTTTCAGATAAAAAAAGGAATTTTTAAGAAAAAAAATTATTTTTAAGCAAATATTTTAATTTTCTAAAAAATGGTGGACTTTTCAAGCCAAAAAGACCCAATAGCGGAATTTTTGTCTGAAACGTTGAATCTTAAAAAAAAAAAAAAAAAAAAAAAAAAAAACAAGTATAATTTAGAGAAAATAAATTTTCAGCAAAATAGTTGAACTTTCAACTAAAAATATGAATTTTCATCTAAAATGATAAATCTTCAAGAAAAAAATGAATGATGAAGGAAAGAGTTAACATTCAACGAAAGAGTTGAATTTTCAACTAAAAAGTTGATTTTTTAACCAGAAAGATTAATTTTCTACAAGAAAAGATGAATTATCAACAAAATAAATAAATTTTCAATCCTTTTATTTGAATTTTCAACTAAAAATAAATTTATTTTCTAAACCAAAATACCTCATTCCTCATTGCTGATTACTGATTACTGACTCATTATTCCTACATCATTCCTTATTTCTTATCCATAATTCCTCATTCCTGAAAATAATATTCCTCACTCCTCATTCCTAATTGCTGATTGCTGACTAATGATTTCTGACTCCTCACTTCTGATTCCTGATGCATAGCTCCTCATTATGGATGCATAATTCATCATTCCAAAACAATAAATCTTAATTTTTGATTTATGATTCCTCATTGCTTATTTCTGACTCTTGATTCCTTACTTCTCATTTCCGATTCATAATTCTTAAGTCTCAAACAAAAATACCTCATTCCTTATTGCTTTATTTATAATTGATAATTCCTCATTCCTAATTCATTATTCCTTATTCCTGAACAATAATCCCTTATTCCTTATTTCTCATATAATATTCTCAATCGCTCATTCCTGATTGCTTGCTCATTCCTGATTCATAATTTTTTACTCATCACTCCTCATTTCTGATTCCTGATTCTTCATTGCTCATCTATCATGCCTCATTTCTGATTTATGGTTGATTTATGGTTACGCCTGAAAAATAATTCCTCATTCTTAATCCATCACTTCTCATTTCTGATGAATCATTTCTTATTCCTGATCCATCATTCCTTCTTCCTCATTGTTGAATAAAATTACATAAGAGCTTTTATAGGTGTGGAATAAGGTTTTTGAAATCATTGCATATTCAAATTTAAAAAAAAATCTAAGAAAAAGTTTGAATAAGCTTGCAGTACCAGAAACATTCTTAAACATCATGCTTACTAATTGCTATATTTTGAATGCAATGACAGGAATGCAATTCCCATTCCTGATTCACTACTCCTCATTTGTGATCCATAACTCTTAATTTTTGAAAAAAATACCTTATTCCTCATTGCTGATACCTGATTCCTCATATCTGATCCATCCCTCTTCTTTTATGATTCATAATTCCTTGTTTCTGATTCATGATTCCTCATTCCTGCGCAATGATTCCTCATTACTGATCGATAATTTCTTCTTGCTGGACAATAATCCTTTGTTCCTCATTTATCATTCCTGATTCATGAGTTCTCACTTCGCACTCCTTACTCCTGATTCCTGATGCGCAGCTCCTCATTTCGGATCCATGATTCATCATTCCGAAACAATAAATCCTAATTTCCGATTTCTCATTCCTTCTTGCTTATTCCTGGCTCCTGATTACTTCTCATTCCCGATTCCTTACTCCTAAATCCTGATACATCAATCTTTATTCAATCTTAAACATCATGCTTACCAATAAATGTATTTCGCAATACGCAATCCTATTCTTGTATTTAGTATTTCCAACATCCTTGAATTAATAAACACCTTTTTCGAATGCAATCCTCATTCCTGTATCATCACTGCTCATTTGTGATCCATAAATCCTAATTTCTCAAAAATAATCCCTTATTCCTCATTTCTAATTCCTAATTCCTCATTCATAATTTCATACTGTTCACTCCTTACTCCTGATTCCTGATGCAGAACCTCATTTAGGATTCATAATATTCCTCATTCCTGAACCATCATTTCTCATTTTTCATTCCTCATTGTTCAATAAAATTGCTCAAGAGCTTTTTTAGGTATAGAATAAGGTTTTTGGTACCATTATTAATTGTTTACTTTGAAAAATTGGGAAAAAGTATGAAACAACCTGCAGTACCTGGAAAATCTTAAACATCATGATCACTCATTACTGTGTTTCGCAACACAGCATCCTATTTTTGTATCCAATATTTCCAGCATCCTTAAATTAATCAAACCCTTTTACGAATGCGATCCTCATTCCTGTACCATCACTCCTCATTTGTGATCCATAACTCTCAATTTCTAAACAAAAATACCTCATTCCCCGACCCTGATTCCTCATATCTGATCCATCACTCCTCATTTAGGATTCATAATTCCTCATTGCTGCACAATAATTCCTTATTTCTGATCCATAATTCCTAATTTCTAAACAATAATTCCGTATTTCTTATTATTGATTGCTCTTTTGTGATTCATAATTTCTCACTCTTCACTCCTTACTCCTGATTCCTGATGCACAGAACCTCATTTCGAATTCATAATTCACCATTCCGAAACAATAAATCCAAATTTCTGATTTATTATTCCTCCCTCCTTATTCCTGACTCCTGATTCCTTATTCCTAAATCCTGATTTCTCATTCCTAAATCCTGGTCCCTCATTCCTAAATCCTGATCCCTCATTCCTAAATCCTGATCCATCACTCTTTATTTCAGATTTATGATTCCACATTCCAGAACCATAATTTCTTATTTCTCATTCCTCATTGTTAAATAAAATTGCATAAGAACTTTAATAGGGGTATGATAAGGTTTCGGCACCATTAAAAACTCATTAACAGAAATCTTAAATTTTTTTACTGCTTAACCCATTTGTTTATGAAAGTTAATTAAAAATACTATTTTAACACGTAAAAAGCAGAATATGGAGACAATCTAAAAAATGTCGTTTTTCAAATATAACTTTAAAAATTTTGAACAGAGACCAAAACGGGAAATTGCATTTGCTTAAGTATCGGAAAAAAGTTAAAAACTGAATGCGGCAAATTTTGAAAAAAATTATTCTTCCTTTCAAAAATATGTTTGATATTACTGTCTCCAGGCGTTTTCCTACTGGCACTTCTGTTTTCTTTTTATTAACTTAAGCCTCAACCAAAACAGAATAATTTTCACACCAAAAAAAAAGGAATTTTTATAAAAAGAGTTGAATTTTTAACCAAGAAAGATTTTTCAGTCGATAAAGAAAAAAAGTCTGACCCAAAATGTTTAATAATTCAACATTGAAGAATCAATAAAAAAATGTATGAATTTTTTAAATTATATAATTTTGGGCAATTTTAAGCTAGAAACATTAATTTATACATCGAAATATGTTCTAAAATCGTTTTTGATATTCGCTTAAAAATTTTTTTTAAGAAATCATAAAAAAAATTTCAGTAATCTAATGTAAATTTTGTTATTTATTATCTTTAAAGTTGATTTTTTCCTAAAATTTTTTGAAAATCCGCAAAATCACAAAAATTGCTTCAAAACCTTCCAGATTCTATTTAAAAAATTTTTAAAAATATTATATTTGCTTAAGTGTCGAAGAAAAATTTTTAACTGAATCCGGCCAATTTTGAAAATAATTATTCTTTATTTCAAAAATTTCCAAACCGAAGAAAAAGCAATCTTAAAAAAAGAAGTTGAAATTTTAACCAAGAAAGATTTTGCAGTCAATAAAGAAAAAAAATCTCAAATATGAATTTTCTACCAGAATAATTGAATTTTCAACTGAAAAAGATAAATTATCAAGCAAAAATCGAACAGTTACATTTGCAGTTAAAAATTTATTTTTGACTAAATAAAAACAAATTTTCAACAGAAGGGTAAAAGTTTCAACCACAGGAATTAATTTTTTACTCAAATAATGAGTCTTCAAACACAAAAATGTATTTTTAAAAAACAAAAAAATTTTAAACAAACAGTTGAATTTTTAACCGAAAAGATTAATTTTCTACCCAAAAAGATTAATTTTTAACAAAATACATGAATTGTTACAAAACTATTTAAAATTAAGAAATTTTCAACCAAAGAAATGAATTTTCAACCAAACATGGAATAGTTGAATTTTCGTTAAAAAATAATTAATTTTCAACCAAAAAAAGTGATTTTCATTAAAAACTGAAAAAATATTTAGTGAATTATTGATTAGGAAAAAATTCAAGTTTAAGATATATTTAGAAGTTTTGAGAAGATCTAAACTTGATTTAAAACTGGAAAAGGTTTCGAAAAATAAAAACTTAAATTTAGATTTTTGAAGATTTCGAAATAAAATTTTCAAGCTTTTTAAGATTCTTTAAAGGCTTTGAGAAAATTAAAAAAATTCTTAACTTTGCTGGAAAAATTTACAATAATCTTTTATTTTTCAAATTAATTTTAAGAGAATATTTAAAAAGATTTAAAAAAAATTTTGAATAATAATTAACAATTGAACAATTATTAATTTGGAAAATAATCGAGTGAGGTTAAAATATATCGAGAAGTTTTGAAAAGATTCCAAAATAATTTAAAGCGTGAACAGATTTCAAAACACATAACATTTGAAAGCTTTCTAAGCATTTTGAAAGGTTTCAAAAGAATAAAAAAATTTTATCAAAATTCCTAGGAAAACTAAATTTAATTTGAAAAAGTTTTTTTCTGAATTTCAAAATAGAACCTGGAAGGTTTTGAAGCAATTTTTTTTATTTTGCCGGATTTTCAAGAAATGGTGGAAAAAATTCAAGTTTCAAGATAAAAAATAACAACATTTGCATTAGATTGCTGGAAATTTGTTTTATGATTTTTTTAAACAAATTTTCAAGCGAATATTAAAAACGATTTTAGAACAAATTTCGATGTATAAATTAATGTTTCTAACTAAAAATTGCCTAAAATTATATAATTTTAAAAATTCATACATTTTTTATTGATTCTTCAATGTTGAATTATTCAACATTTTGGGTCGTTTTTTAATAAAAAGAAAACAGAAGTGCCAGTAGTAAAACGTAAAACGTCTGGAGACAGTAATATCAAACGTATTATTTTTGAAAGAAAGAATAATTATTTTCAAAATTTGCCGAATTCAGTTCTTAACTTTTTTTCGACACTTAAGCAAATGCAATTTTCCGTTTTGATCTCTGTTCAAAATTTCAAAATTTAGATTAAAAAAACGCACATTTTTGAGATCGTCTCCATATTCTGCTTTTTATGTGTTAAAATAGTATTTTTAATTAACTTTCATAAACAAATTCTTTAAGCAGTAAAAAAAATGTATGATGTTTATTAATGAGTTTCCAAATTGAGCTAGGGATGACACTATTCATTCCTTTGGACTGGGAGTGCAAAATTATTTAGGAATAATTTTGAGAAATGCGATTGTTTGAAAAATAAACTAAATTTATTATGTTAGTTAATAAGTTTTCAAATGTGGCCAAATTTCAGGCAACCAATAAATTAAAGCTACTGCAGTGAATTTGATAAAAATACTGAAAAAGTTCATAAAATTTCACATAAACTCGAACATTTTTCGTTCAATTTTCAATTTTTTTAATTCAAATAACATATCGTTGGAATCGTTATAATTAGCAGATTTCGAATATTATATTTATCAATTACCAAGCGCTAATTGAAAAAAATTATATATTCCCCAATTTAGTCCGAATTAGGTAGAAGGATTCCCGCTGACCAGGCTCGACGGCAGCAGTTCGGCTGAGTGAGGTGAAGCCGTGTGGTGGGGGAACCGTTCTCAGGTCCCAGGGCGAAATTGTCATCTGCTCAAGTTTTTATAGAGATGAAATAAGGTTTTTGAAACAATTACAAATTTTTACCCTGAAAAAATCTGGTAAAATTTTGAAAAAACCTGCAGTACCAGAAAAATCTTAAACAACATGGTTACTAATTACTGTATTTGCAATACAGTATCCTATTCTTGTATTCAATAGTTTCAACGTCCTTGAATTTATCAAACCCTTTTACGAATGCAATCCTTATTCCTGAATCATCACTTCTCATTTGTGATCCATAACTCTTAATTTCTAAACAAAAATACCTAATTTGTGATTGCCGAAGCCTGATTCCTCATATATGATTCAGCACTCCTCGTTTCTGATTCATATTTCCTCATGCCTGCACAATGATTTCTTATTTCTGATCCATAATTCTTAATTCCTAAATAATAAATCCTTATTCCTCATTCCTAATTGCTCATTCCTAAATTCTTAATCTTCACTCCTGCTTCCTGATGCACAGAACCTCATTTTGGATTCATAATTCATCATTCCGAAATAATAAATCTTAATTTCTGTTTTATCATTCCTTCTTGTTTATTCCTGACTCCTGATTTCTCATTTCTAAATACTGATCCCTCATTCCTCAATCCTGATCCATCACTCTTCATTTATGATTTATGATTTCCGATTCCTGAACCATCGTTTCTCATTACACTCGTTGAATAAAATTCCATAGAAGTTTTTATAGGGATACCATAAGGTTTTTGAAACAATTATAAATTTTTAGCTTAAAAAAATTTAGTAAAAAGTTTGAAAAAACCTGCAGTACCAGGAAAATTTGAAACATCATACCTACTAATTACTGTATCCCGCAATACAGTATCCTATTCTTGTATTCAATATTTCCAGCATCCTTGAATTTATCAAACCCTTTTACGAATGCAATCCTTATTCCTGATTCATCACTCCTTATTTGTAATCCATAACTCTCAATCTATAAAAAAAATACCTTATTTCACATTGCCTAAGCCTGATTCCTCATATATGATCCAGCACTCCTCGTTTATAATTCATAATTCCTCATGCGTGCACAATGATTCCTTATTTCTGATCCATAATTCTTAATTCCTAAATAATAATCCCTTAATCCTCATTCCTAATTCATAATTTCTTAATCCTCACTCCTGATTCCTGATGCACAGAACCTCATTTCGGATTCATAATTCATCATCCCGAAACAATAAATCTTAATTTCTGATTTATCATTCCTTGTTGCTTATTCCTAACTCCTGATTTCTCATTCCTAAATCCTGATCCATCACTCTTCATTTATGATTTATGATTTCTCATTACTGAAACATGCTTTCTTATTCCTCTTGTTGAACAAAATTGCATAAAAGTTTTCATAGGGATAAAATAAGGTTTTTTAAACAATTATAATTTGTAACCTAAAAAAATCTGGTGAAAAGTTTGAAAAAACCTACGGTACCAGAAAAATCCTAAACAACATGGTTACTAATTACTGCGTATTCCGCAATACACAATCCTATTCTTGTATTCAATAGTTCCAACATCCTTGAATTTATCAAACCCTTTTACGAATGCAATCCTTATTCCTGATTCATCACTCCTTATTTGTAATCCATAACTCTTAATTTCTGAACAAGAATACCTCATTTCTCATTGCCGAAGCCTGATTCTTCATATATGATCCAGCACTCCTCCTTTCTGATTCATAATTCCTCATGCCTAGATAATAATTCCTTATTTCTGATCCATGATTCTTAAATCCTAAATAATGATTCCTCATTCCTAATTGCTCATTCCTAATTAATAATTTCTTACTCTTCACTCCTGATTCCTGATGTACAGAACCTCATTTCGGATTCATAATTCAAAATTCTGAAACGATCAATGTTAATTTCTGATTTATCATTCCTTCTTGCTTATTCCTGACTTCTGATTTCTCATTCCTAAATCCTGATCCCTCATTCCTGAATCCTGATCCATCACTCTTCATTTATGATTTATGTTTTCCGATTCCTGAAACATTGTTTCTCATTCCTCTTGTTGAATAAAATTGCATAACAGTTTTTACAGGTATAAAATAAGGCTTTTGAAACAATTATAAATTTTCAACCTAAAAAAATCTGGTAAAAAGTTTGAGAAAACCTGCAGTACCAGGGAAATCTTAGCGATGCACAAAACCTCATTTCGGATTCATAATTCATCATTCCGAAACAATAAATCTTCATTTCTGATTCATCATTCCTTCTTGCTTATTCCTGACTCCTGATTTCTCATTCCTAAATCCTGATCCCTCGTTCCTGAATCCTGATCCATCACTTTTCATTTATGGTTTATGATTTCCGATTCCTGAACCATCGTTTCTCATTCCTCTTGTTGAATAAAATTGCATACAAGTTTTTATAAGGATAAAATAAGGTTTTTGAAACAATTATAAATTTTTAACCTAAGAAAATCTGTTAAAAAGTTTGAAAAAACCTGCAGTACTACCAGGAAAAGCCTACACAAAAATCTTAATCTTATAAAATCCTTTTACGAATGCAATCCTTATTCCTGATTCATTACTCCTTATTTGTAATTCATAACTATCGATTTCGAAACAAAAATACCTCAGTTCTCATTGCCGAAGCCTGATTCCTAATATCTGATCCACCACTCCTCTTTTATGATTCATAACTCCTCATGCCTGCACAATAATTCCTTATTTCTGATCCATAATTCTTAAATCCTAAATAATAATCCCTTATTCCTCATTCCTAATTGCTCATTCCTAATTCATAATTTGTTACTCTTCACTCCTTATTCCTGATGCACAGAACCTCATTCCGGATTCATAATTTATCATTCCGAAACAATAAATCTTCATTTCTGATTTATTCCTTCTTGCTTATTCCTGACTCCTCATTTCTCATTCCTAAATCCTGATTCATCATTCCTGAATCCTGATCCATCACTTTTTATTTATGATTTTCCATTCCTGAACAATCGTTTCGTATTCGACTTGCTGAATCGTTTGCATAAAAGTTTTTATCGGGATAAAATAAAGTTTATGAAACAATTATTAATTTTTAACCTGAAAAAATCTGGTGAAAAGTTTGGAAAAACCTGCGGTACCAGAAAAATCCTAAACAACATGGTTACTAATTACTGTATTCCGCAATACACAATCCTATTCTTGTATTCAATAGTTCCAACATCCTTGAAATTATCAAACCCTTTTACGAATACAATCCTTATTCCTGATTCATCACTCCTTATTTGTAATTCACAACTCTTAATTTCTAAACAAAAATACCTCATTTCTCATTGCCGAAGCCTGATTCCTCATATCTGATCCATCACTCCTCGTTTATGATTATGAATAATTTTTTTAAATCAATAATTCATAATTCCTCATGCCTGCACAATAATTCCTTATTTCTGATCCATAATTCTTCATTCAATAACAATTATACCTTATCCCTCATTCCTAATTGCTCATTCCTAATTCATAATTTCTTACTCTTCACTCCTGATTCCTGATGCACAGAACCTCATTTCGGATTCATAATTCATCGTTTCGAAACAATGAATCTTAATTTCTGATTCATCATTCCTTCTTGCTTATTCCTAACTCCTGATTTCTCATTCCTGAATCCTGATCCATCACTCTTCATTTATGATTTATGATTTCCGATTCCTGAACCATCGTTTCTCTTTCCTCTTGTTGAATAAAATTGCATACAAGTTTTTATAGGGATAAAATAAGGTTTTTGAAACAATTATAAATTTTTAACCTGAAAAAATCTGGAAAAAGTTTGAAACAACCTGCAGTACTACCAGGAAAACCCTACACAAAAATCCTAATCTTATCAAACCCTTTTAAGAATGCAATATTTATTCCTGATTCATCATTCCTTGTTTGTAATCCAGAACTCTTCATTTTTAAACAAAAATACCTCATTTCTGACTGCCCAAGCCTGATTCCTCAAATCTGATCCATCACTCCTCGTTTATGATTCATAATTCCTCATGCATGCACAATAATTCCTTGTTTTGGATCCATAACTCTTGAATCCTAAATAATAATCCCTTTTTCCTTAATTCTAATTGCTCGTTCCTAATTCATAATTTGTTACTCTTCACTCCTGATTCCTGATGCACAGAACCTCATTCCGGATTCATAATTCATAATTCCGAAACAATAAATCTTCATTTCTGATTTATCATTCCTTCTTGCTTATTCCTCACTCCTGATTTCTCATTCCTAAATCCTGATTCCTCATTCCTGAATCCTGATCCATCACTCTTCATTTATGATTTATGATTTCCCATTCCTGAACCATCGTTTCTCATTCCTCTTGTTGAATAAAATTGCATACAAGTTTTTATAAGGATAAAATAAGGTTTTTGAAACAATTATAAATTTTTAACCTAAACAAATCTGGTAAAAAGTTTGAAAAAACCTGCAGTACAAGGAAAATCTTGAACATTATGCTTACTAATTACTGTATTTCGCACTACACAATCCAATTCTTGTATTCAATATTTACAACATCCCGACCCTGATTCCTCATATCTGATCCATCAATCCTCATTTAGGATTCATAATTCCTCATTCCTGCACAATAATTCCCTATTTCTGATCCATAATTCCTAATTCCTAAACAATAATTCCCTATTTCTCATTCTTGATTGCTCTTTTGTGATTCATAATTTCTCACGCTTCATTCCTTACTCCTGATTCCTGATGCACAGAACCTCATTTCGGATTCACAATCCATCATTTCGAAACAATAAATCTTAATTTCTGATTTATCATTCCTTCTGGCTTATTCCTAACTCCTGATTTCTCATTCCTAAATCCTGATCCATCACTCTTCATTCATGATTTATGATTTTCCATTCCTGAACCATCGTTTCTCATTCCTCTTGTTGAATAAAATTGCATAAAAGTTTTTACAGGGATGAAATAAGGCCTTTGAAACAATTATAAATTTTTAACCAAAAAAAATCCAGTAAAAAGTTTGAAAAAACCTGTAGTACCAGGATAATCTTAAACATCATGCTTACTAATTACTGGATTCCTCAATGCAGTATCCTATTCTTGTATTCAATAGTTCCAACATCCTTGAATTTATCAAACCCTTTTACGAATGCAATCCTTATTCCTGATTCATCACTCCTTATTTTTAATCCATAACTCTTAATTTCTAAACAAGAATACTTCATTTTTCATTGCCGAAGCCTGATTCCTCATATATGATCCAGCATTCCTCGTTTCTGATTCATGATTCCTCAGGCCTGCACAATAATTCCTTATTTCTGATCCATAATTCTTAATTCAATAATAATTATACCTTATTTCTCATTCCTAATTCATAATTTCTTAATCTTCACTTCTGATTCCTGATGCACAGAACCCCATTTCGGATTCATAATTCCGAAACAATAAATCTTCATTTCTGATTTATCATTCCTTCTTGCTTATTCCTGACTCCTCATTTCTCATTCCTAAATCCTGATCCCTCATTCCTAAATCCTGATCCATCACTCTTCATTTATGATTTCCGATTCCTGAACCATCGTTTCTCATTCCACTCGTTGAATAAAATTCCATAGAAGTTTCTATAGGCATAAAATAAGGCTTTTGAAACAATTATAAATTTTCAACCTAAAAAAATCTGGTAGAAAGTTTGAGAAAACCTGCAGTACCAGGAAAATCTTAAACATCATACTTACTAAGAACTGTATTCCTCAATACAGTATCCTATTCTTGTATTCAATAGTTCCAACATCCTTGAAATTATCAAACCCTTTTACGAATGCAATCCTTATTCCTGATTCCTGATTCCTGATTCATCACTTCTCATTTATGATCCATAACTCTTAATTTCTAAACAAAAATAGCTCATTTCTCATTGCCGAAGCCTGATTCCTCATATATGATTCATCACTCCTCGTTTCTGATTCATAATTCCTAATTCCTCAATAATAATCCCTCATTCCTCATTCGTAATTGCTCATTCCTAATTCATAATTTCTTATTCTTCACTCCTGATTCCTGATGCACAGAACCTCATTTCGGATTTATAATTCAAAATTCTGAAACCATCAATGTTAATTTCGGATTTATCATTTCTTCTTGCTTATTCCAAACTCCTGATTTCTCATTCCTAAATCCTGATCCATCACTCTTCATTCATGATTTCCCATTTCTGAACCATCGTTTCTTATTCCACTTGTTGAATAAAATTTCATTAAAGTTTTCATAGGGATAAAATAAGGTTTTTGAAACAATTATATTTTGTGACCTAAAAAAATCTGGTAAAAAGTTTGAAAAAACCTGCAGTACCAAAAAAATATTGAACATCATGCTTACTAATTACTGTATTCCGCAATACACAATCACATTCTTGTATTCAATAGATCCAATATCCTTGAATTTATGAAACCCTTTTACGACTGCAATCCTTATTCCTGATTCATCACACCTTATTTGTAATTCATAACTCTTAATTTCTAAACCTCATTTCCTCATTTCCTTATTTCTGATCCATAATTCTTCATTCAATAATAATCATACATTATTCCTCATTCCTAATTGCTCATTCCTAATTCATAATTTCTTACTCTTCACTCCTGATTTCTGATGCACAGAACCTCGTTTCGGATTCATAATTCATCATTCCGAAACAATCAATGTTAATTTCTGATTTATCCTTCCTTCTTGCTTATTCCTAACTCCTGATTGCTCATTCCTAAATCCTGATCCATCACTCTTCATTTATGATTTATGATTTCCCATTCCTAAACCATCGTTTCTTGTTGCTCTCGTTGAATAGAATTGCATAAAAGTTTTTATAGAGATAAAATAAGTTTGAAAAAATCTGCAGTACCAGGAAAATCCTAAACAACCTGCTTACTAATTACTGTATTCCGCAATACACAATCCTATTTTTGTATTCAATATTTCCAGCATCCTTGAATTAATCTAACCCTTTTACAAATGCAATCATACAAAATGCAATTTGCATTTCAATGTTTACACCTCAACAATGAACTTAGCAATTTAGCGTGATTAAGTGATCTCACAAAAAGTCTCCTCAAATACCCCATTGTCATCTCCTTAATTACGACCTGCTCTTTTTGTCCAGTCGAGTATCCTTTTAAAGTAAAAGATGTCTCGAAAATGATTATTCACGCTGATTCGAGATGGCGAAGTTGGGCTACTGCGGCGCATGGTCATTCGTGGAACCATAACGAAGAGTCATAAAACTGGGCCCTCTTAAAACCTTCACCAAACGGCAAACGTTTATTGCCTTTTTGTTAAAATCGTTATCGCCGACTGGGAATTGAACTTAATAATCCCCCACCTCAGAAATTCGGTGCGTCTTTCTGGCTTGAGGAGCTGAAAAAGGAGCAGCAACCTTGGGAGGTATAAGACTGAAGAAGAGATCAAGACACGGGCGGTCGACCCAGTTTCTCAAACGATGTCGTGTTAGAGCAGGTTAGGGCCCTAATGCCCAAAAAGATCGTAGCGATCTCGATCTTTCAGCTCTCGATATACTGGTCCGATTTTATCTTCCCTAATCGCGGTTTCTCGGCGGTTAATAGGGATGAGGGTGGGGTTAGCCCCTTTTTCCGGCCCAAAAAGTAATTAAGAAATTATGTGAAAATTGGGGGCAAGGGGCTGTTTAGACAAGAGGAATTGGGAAAGGTGACAGGAAAGAGATAAGACACTTTAAAGGTGATTGCATTAGTTAGGTGCGGATTTTGAGAGTTATTTATTTCTTTAATTGGTCATTATCGTTCGGTAGAGGACATTCCAAATTTTAAATTATGTGTAATCCAATAATATTTATAGAATAGATTATACAATCAAGAAAAAGAAATAAGGATGGACTGTGTAAAAGATTCCGATCAAAAAAGGAATTTTTTTTCAAAATTGCCCGGAGAACTTCAAAAAACCAAGGTTCTCTTGATTTTCTTCAAAATTATCTCTGCGAAATGCATCTTTTTTTTTAATTAATTTTTTTTCAATACTTTTCATCCACATTTTACTTTTTTTCATCGAATGTAAAACTTTTCTTTTAATTCCTGATGGAAAATTCTTTTACAACTATTTCAGAAAAATCAAAACAATTTTTAGAGGTAATTTCGTTAAAATACAATAAATTACAACCCTTTTTACGGGAAAATACAGCTTTTTTCTATAATTTTGTTGCAGATCTCTGTGAAATACATTTTTTTTGTATTCATTTTTTCACTGAAATAAAATTTCTCGAGTAAAATTTAAATAAGGGGAAAAGTAGACAGAAATTTTTTGATTTTTTTTCTTCGAAATTAGTGGCATTAATCCATTATCAAAATTCGATTTTTAAAAAATTGTCACATATCACCTCCATCCACTTGCCCCTTCATTTTCAAATAAAAAATTTTTCTTTTAATCTCTATTGAAAAATTGTTCACTCATATGTACGAAAATGTATAATGATATAACCAGGAAAATACAAATAAATATAATAAATTACAACAACAATTATAGGAAATTAAAACGTTCGTATATTATTTGGTCGAATTTTTTACTTTATTGCAAATTTCCGAAATTTAAATTTTCCGGAAAAAATAAAGCTACCCAAGATGTTTATGAACGAAATTGAAATATTCCGAAAAATTAAAATTTCCGAAATTATAAATCAAGGAAATATTAAAAAAAAAAAGAAATTCTCAAATTCCTGAAATTCCATATTTCCGCAATTTCAAATTCTCGAAAAGGTAAAGAAATATCGTGAACTCGCACAATTTTTTTTTATTTTTCCGGGAATTTGAAATTTCAGTAATATACTAACTTCGGGATTTTTAGATTAGTAAAAATTTTTGGTAGTTTTATTACTTTTTGTTCATCTGAAATTTCGGTAATTAAACAATTTCGGGAATTGGATAATGTAGGTAATTTGAAATTTCTAAATTTTTGTGGTTTATAGACAATTTTCAATTTTGGAATACTAACATTTTCTTTAAAAATTTTTTTGTAGTTTTATTTTTTCCTGGTAATTTTAAATATCGGTAATTTTTGAATTCAGCGAAAATTTTCATTTTGGTAATTATATTTTCGGTATTTTGCAAAATTTGTTATTTTGAAAATTCGTGTTTTAAAATTTCAGTAATTATACAACTCCTGTAATTGAAAAGTTTAGGTAATTTGAAATTTCTGAATTTTTCTGGTTTGGGTAATTTTCAATTTCGGTATATTTAAATTTAGTTACTAAAAATAAAATAATAATAACAAATAAATATAAAAAATAAAATAAAAATATAATAATTAAAATTTCTAAGTTTTTGTGGTTGATAGACAAATTTCAATTTTGAAATATTTAAATTTCGTTTCAAAATTTTTTTTGTAGTTTTATATTTTCCTGCTAATCTAAAATATTGGTAATTTTTCATTTGAGCGGAAATTTTTATTTTGATAATTATATTTTCGGTGTTTTGCAAAATTTGGTATTTTGAAAAATTGGGTTTTGAAATTTCAGTAATCATACAATTTCGGGATTTGATCAATTTGGTAATTTCAAATTTCTGTATTTTTCTGGTTTGGCTAATTTTCAATTTCAAAATATTTTAGTTTCGTTTGTAAAAATTTGTGGCAGTTTTATTACTTTTTGGTTATTTCAAATTTCGATAATTAAAATTTCTGAGTTTTTGAGGTTGATAGACAAATGTTAATTTTGGAATATTTAAATTTCGTTTCAAAATTTTTTTTGTAGTTTTATTTTTTCCTGCTAATCTAAAATATTGGTAATATTTCATTTGAGCGGAAATTTTTATTTTGATAATTATATTTTCGGGGTTTTGCAAAATTTGGTATTTTGAAAATTTGGGTTTTGAAATTTCAGTAATCATACAATTTCGGGATTTGATCAATTTGGTAATTTCAAATTTCTGAATTTTTCTGGTTTGGCTAATTTTCAATTGCGAAATATTTTAATTTCGTTCATGATTTTTTGTGGCAGTTTTATTACTTTTTGGTCATTTAAAATTTCGATAATTATACAATGATTAGAAATTTTGAAGTTTTTGTGGTTGATAGACAAATTTCAATTTCGGAATATTTAAATTTCGTTTCAAAATTTATTTTGTATTTTTATTTTTTACTGATAATTTGAAAAATTGGTAATGTTTCATTTGAGCGGAAATTTTTATTTTGATAATTATATTTTCGGTGATTTGCAAAATTTGTTAGCTGGAAAAATCGGGTTTTGAAATTTCAGTAATTATAAAATTTGGGATTTACTGAATTTTTCTAATTTGAAATTTCTGAATTTTTCTGGTTTGGCTAACTTTCAATTTCGGAATATTTCAATTTCGTTAATAAGAATTTGTAGCTATATTTTCTTCCGATAACTTGAAATTTTTGAAATATCATTTTTTGGGAAATTTCTATTTTGGCAATTATATTTTTGGTATTTTGCAACATTCGGAATATTGAAATTCGGATTTTAAAATTTCTCTAAGTATATAATTTCTGTAATTGAAAAGTTTAGGTAATTTGAAATTTCTTAATTTTTCTGGTTTTTTTAGCTAACTTTTACTCACGGAATATTTGAATTTCATTAATAAAAATTTGTGGCAATTTTTTTTCGGGTAATTTAAAATTTTCATTTTTCTGAAAATTCTTATTTCGGGGTTTTAGGGTTCTATGATTACGAATTTTGTGTCAAAAATTCAAATTTCAAAATGAAGGATTCAAAATAGTTGAAAAAGTTGACGGATTGACCTAAGAGTGCTTGTTAGAAGGTTTTCAGGACCACTGATTAAAAAATTTTTAGTCAAAAATGCAAAATTCAAAATGTCGGATTCAAGATGGCAAGACAAATTTCAAAAAATTGACGGATTTGGCTAAAAGTGCTTATTAAGGGGTTTTAGGGGTCTATGATTACGAATTTCGGGTAAAAAATACAAAATTCAAAATGGCGCCCGGTGGGCCAAGATACCCGAAAGATAAACCAAAATTAAGAATTCATACAATCGTCCTTACTCGAGGTTTTTCAGGGCCGCTGATTACGAATTTTCGATAACAAATGCAAAATTCAAAATGACGGATTCAAAATGGCAGCAAAAAATTAAAAAAGTTGACGAATAGGGCTAAAAGTGCTTATTAGAGGGGTTTAAGAGTCTATGATCACGAATTTTTGGTCAAAAATGCAAAATTGAAAATCGCGGATTCAAAATGGCGCAAAGTGGGCCGGGATAACCGAAAGATTAGCCAAAATAAAATAATAAAACAATCAGGCTTAATCTATAAAAGTATTATTTTTTTTTCGGTTTTGGGGGCCGCTGAATACGAACTTTTGGTCAAAGATGCAAAATTCAAAATGGCGGGAAAAATTTAGAAAAGTTGGTTCATTGGGCTAAAAGTGCTTATGATGGAGTTTTTTGGGTCTACGACTACACATTTTGGGTCAAAAATGCAAAATTCAAAATGGCGGATTCAAGATGGCGCACAGTGGGAAAGATTAGCCAAATTTAAAAAATCAAACAATCGGGCTAAAAGTGCTTACTCGGGGGTTTTGAGAGCCGCTGATTACGAATTTTTGATCAAAAATGAAAAATTCAAAATGACCGATTCAAAATTGCGGGGGAAATTGAGAAAAGTGAACGGATTGAAAAGAAAACGGATTGTTTTAGGGGTCTATGATTAAACTATTCCATTTTTGGTTAAAAATTTATCTTTTTTGTTGAAAATTCAACTACATATTGGAATTCTATGTATTTTGCTGGAAATTCGTTGTTTTTTCCCCTAAAATATTATTCTCCTTGTTTGAGAATGGTTGAAAACTTACCGATTTTGTTGACAATTATTATTTTTTTTTTTGTAAATTATTTTTTTTTAACGATATCATTTTCGGTTGAAAATTTAACTATTTTGTTAAACATTAGTTTTTTTTGGTTGCAAATTAATTTTTTTTCAGTTGAGAATTCAAATTTTTGGTAGAAATTTATTTCTTTGAAAATTCATCTTTTTGGTTAAAAATTCATTCCTTTCGTTTCAAAATTGAACTGTTTTGTTGAAAATTCTATTTCTTAAAATTGATCTTTTCTATTTTTGGTTAAAAATTGATCTTTTTAGTTGAAAATTAATTTTTTTCGTTGAAAATTGAGCTGTTTTGTTGAAAATTCAATTTTTTATCTGTAAATTCAACTTTTCCATTCTTGGTTCTAAATTAAACCTTGTGTTTGAAAATTTATTTCGATAGTTGAAAATTTAACAATTTTCTTGAAAAAATTCGTTTTTTTTGTTACTTGAATGAACAACTTGAATGAGTGAACCCTTTTTAGTTGCAAATTGAACTATATGGTTGAAATTTCATAATTTTTGGTAAAAAATGATTCTTTTATGAAAATCCATCTATTTTGGTTATCGTGAAAAATTCTTTTTAAGTCCAAGTTATTAAAAAAATAAAGTTTTGTCCCATGAAATCAACTTTAAATTATGAGAATGAAAAAATTTTTAGTATAAGAATCGATTTCAAAAATATATAAATTACCATAACTTCCCTACTCTTTAATAAAATGTATTAATATTGTAGGTCAATTGATTCGTCTCAAATCAACACATCTTTTCTGTTCTTGCATCAACTTTGAATTATGTGAATGGAAAAAGTTTTACTATAAAAAACATATCTTCACAATATATAAATTACCATAACTTTCCTACACTTGATTAAAATGTATTGATATTATAGGTCAATCGATTCGTCTCGAAACAACACATCTTTTCTGTACCTGCATCAACTTTGAATTATGTTATTAAAAAAAGTTTTACTATAAAAAACAGATTTTCAAAATATATAAATTACCATAACTTCCCTACACTTTAATCAAATGTATTAATAGATATTATAGGTCAATGGATTCTGGTCAATCGATTCGTCTCGAATCAACACATCTTTTCTGTACCTGCATCAACTTTGAATTATGTTATTAAAAAAAGTTTTACTATAAAAAACCGATTTTCAAAATATATAAATTACCATAACTTCCCTACACTTTAACAAAATGTCTTAATATTATAGATCAATCGATTCGCCTCAAATCAACACATCTTTTCTGTTGTTGCATCAACTTTGGATTATATTGAAGAAAAAAGTTTTACTATAAAAAACCGTATTTTCAAATATTATGCATTACCATAGCTTCATTACTCTTCAATAAAATGTGTTTATAATATAGGTCAATCGATTCGTCTCGAATCAACACATCTTTTCTGTTCTTGCATCAACTTTGAATTATGTTCATGAAAAAAGTTTTACTATAAAAAAACGATTTTCAAAATATATAGATTACCATAACTTGCCTACACTATAACAAAATGTTTCAATATTAAGGTCAACTGATTCGTCTCGAATCAACACATCTTTTCTGTTCTTGCATCAACTTTGAATTATATTGAAGAAAAAAGTTTTACTATAAAAAACCGTATTTTCAAATATTATGCATAACCATAGCTTCCTTACTCTTAAATAAAATGGGTTAATAATATAGGTCAATCGATTCGTCTCGAATCAACACATTTTTTCTGTTCTTGCATCAACTTTGAATTATGTTCATGAAAAAAGCTTTTGTACTATAAAAACCCGATTTTCAAAATATATAAATTACCATAACTTTCCTACACTTTCATAAAATGTATCAATAGATATTATAGGTCAATGGATTCGTCTCAAATCAACATATGTTTTCTGTTCTTGCATCAACTTTGAATTATGTTATTGAAAAAATTTTTACTATAAAAAACATATTTCCAAAATATATAAATTACCATAACTTCCCTACACTTGATTAACATGTATTAATATTATAGGTCAATGGATTCGTCTCAAATCAACACATCTTTTCTGTTCTTGCATTAACTTTGAATTATGTGAATAAAAAAAGTTTTACTGTAAAAAATATATTTTTAAAATATATAAGTTACCATAACTTCCCTACACTTCAACAAAATGTATTAATATTATGGGTCAATCGATTCGTCTCGAATTAACACATCTTTTTCGTTTCTGCATCAACTTTGGATGATATTGAAGAAAAAAGTTTTACTATAAAAAACCGTATTTTAGAATATTATGCATTACCATAGCTACCTCACTCTTCAATAAAATGTATTAATATCATAGGTCAATCGATTCGTCTCAAATCAGCACATATTTTCTGTTCTCGCATCAACTTTGAATTATGTGAATGAAAAAGTTTTACCATAAAAAATATATTTTAAAAATATATTAATTGAAATAACTTTCCTACACTTGATTAAAATGTATCAATATTATAGGTCAATCGATTCGTCTCGAATCAACTCATCTTCTTTGTTCTTGCATCAACTTTGAATTATATTGAAGAAAAAAGTTTTTCTATAAAAAACCGTATTTTCAAATATTATGCATTACCATAGCTTCCTTACTCTTCAATAAAATGTATGAATATTATAGGTCGATCGATTCGTCTCGAACCGAGGAATCTTTCATATTCTTGCATCAACTTTGAATTCTGTTAATGAAAAAAGTTTTACTATAAAAAACCGATCTTCAGAATATTATTAAGTGCTAAAAAAATGCAACAAATATTTTTAGAAATCCTTCGGTCAGTTTCAAGATGGGGAAAATAAGCCCTCCAAATTTCATCAATTTATCTTTAACCGTTTTCAAGTTATCGTCTTCACAAAAAAGTGTGACATCCACACATCCACACACACATACACAAACACACATCCGGACACTTGATTAGAACATTGTATTAGACATTTTTAAATTGAGGAAGGTTCAATTAAATGAATTAAAAAATTTTGGAAAATGTTATCATTACAAAGCTTCCTCTATGAGAAAGCAAAAAGGTGCGCCTCTGGCTCACGTGTGCAAATACACAGGTACGCCCCGCGTAATAAAAAAAGCATACATGCGTGTGTACTCTACCATTACTTTAAGCTTTAAGTCTGTGTGCTTTTGATTTTTAGAGCCAGCTATTGTCCAAGGAATAGAATTCACGCCTCGTCAGATAGATGGAGAAAGATTCGGGGGTGGAAAGGAACCTAAGACGAAGAGGATGGCTGAATGGCCAAGGTAGAAAAAGGACTTTTGTTTGCACAGCGTCGGATAGGAATCTTCCTTAAGAATAAAATTTTAGTTACGGCCTACCGAAGACTTTACTGAAGTCATCAGCGGCTTCAGGATGAATATGATATAGAATTTGATTCATCCCATCGCGAGAAATGCATTGTTGCATTTTCCTGTTTCATCCTTCCCTTATCGAAAATCGCCTCTCTTTATCCTTTTTTTTCTTTTTTACTTTTTTTTTTCTTTTCTACATTTTTTTCTCTGCGGCTGATTCGAATCTACATTTAAAGAAAATGGATTTGTTGACATCTTGACAATATTTGATAAATTATAAAGAGAAGAAATTCGTGATTTTGGGAAATTTAGGGACAAAAAAGGTTTTCTTTGAGAAAAAATATTTTAGGGAATTCAGTCTTAGTATAGTGATTTTCGTAAAATGAAATCCTTAGGATTTTTTCGCGATTCTAGAAAAATCATTATAGATAATCTTTATGAGAAAATCAGTATATTTTGAACACAACAAAAATGATTACTTTTTGATAAATTGTTGAATTTTCAGTAAAATAGATGAACTAATAACTGAATGGTTAAATGTTTAATCTAAAAGATTAATTTTTTATCAGGAAAAGGTAAATTTTCAACAAAATAAATGAATATTCAACGGAGTAGTTGAGTTTTAATCTAAAAATGAAAAAATTGTTGTTAACTGAAATAGTTAAATTTTCAGTTAAAAAATTAATTTTTAACCAAAAATGAAACGAATATTCAACATAATAGTTAAATCTTTAATCAAAAAATAAATTTTTAACAAAGCAGTTCCATTTTCAGCCACGTAGTATAATTTTCGACAACAGAAACTTTAATTTTGAACTATAAACATAAATTTTTTATCAGGAAAGACGAATTTTCAACAAAATACATGAATCTTCAACAAAGTATTAGAATTTTAAACTGAAAATTAAAAGTTTTCAACCAAACAGTTGAATTTTCTAGAACAAAAAATTATTTTTTCACAAACTTGTTGAACTTTCTAGAAATAGAATAATTTTTAAACAAAAACATGAATTTTCAACCGGGAACATTAATTTTTTTTTAAAAAGAATTAATTTTTAAGAAAATACATTATTTTCAACAAAGAAGTTGAATTTACAACTTAAAATGAAAAATTTCTAAGAAAATAGTTAAATTTTCAACCAAGCAAATGAATTTTTGACCAAGAAGATTAATTTTCTATTGGAAGAGAATTAATTTTCAAGATCATACATTAATTTTCAACAAAGTAGTTGAATTTGCAACTAAAAATGTAAAATTTTCAATAAATTAATTAAATTTTTAACTAAAATGACGAATCTTCAACTGAAATAGTTAAATTTACAACTAAAAAGATTAATTTTTAAACAAAAAAGATGAATTTCCAACGAAATACATGAATTCGCAAACAAAAAATTAATTTTCATCACATATTTGAATTTTCCACCAAAGAAGTTGAATTTTTAACATAAAAACACAAATTTTCAACAAAGAGTTGAATTAAAAAAAACTTTTTACAAGATTGTTGAACTTTCTACAAAGTAGAATAATTTTCAACCAAATAATTGAATTCTTAACCAAAAACATGAATTTTAAGCCGAGAAGATTAATTTTCTTTTGAAAAAGACAAATTTTCAAAAAAATTCATGAATTTTCAACTAAAACTGAAACATTTTCACAAAAATAGTTGAATTTTCAACCTAGGAAATACATTTTTAATCGAAATGATTGATTTTCCATTGAAACAGAATTAGTTTTCAAGAAAATACATTAATTTTCAGTAAAGTAGTTGAATTTGCAACTAAAAATGAAAAATTTTCAACAAAATATATAAATTTGCAAGAAAAAAGATAAATTTTCAACTAACTTTAACTGAAATAGTTAAATTTTTAACTAAAAAGATCAATTTTTAAACAAAACAAAAATGAATTTTCTACCAAATACACGGATTTACAAACGAAAAATTAATTTTCACGAAATATTTGAATATTCTACCAAAGAAGTTGAATTTTCAACCTAAAAAGACAAATCTTGAACAAAACAGTTAAATTTAAAAAAAAACACAAAAAACTTTTCACAAGATTGTTGAACTTTCTGCGAAGTAGAATAATTTTTAAACAAATAATTGAATTCTTAACAAAAACATGAACTCTCAACCGAGAAGATTAATTTTCTTTTGAGAAAGAAAAATTTTCAACAAAATACATGCATTTTCAACTAAAAATGAGAATTTTTCACGAAAATAATTAAATTTTCAAGCAAGGAAATGAATTTTTAACCGAAAAGATTAATTTTCTATTGAAAAGGAATTAATTTTCAACAAAGTAGTTGAATTTGCAACTAAAAATGAAAAATTTCCAAGAAAATAATTAAATTTGTAAGAAAAAAGATAAATTTTCAACTGAAAAGATGAAACTTCAACTAAAATAGTTAAGTTCACTACTGAAGAGATTAATTTTCAAACAAAAAAATATAAATTTTCAACAAATTACTTTGTTGAAGATTCATCTCTTTTGTTAAAAATTCAACTGTTCGGTTGAAAAGTTAACCCTTTTGTAAAAAATTAATTTCTTTTCGGGTTGACAATTGACTTTTTTTGAAAATTCACATTTTTAGGTTGAAAATTTAACTGTTTTGTAGAAAATAAACTTGTTTTGTTGAAAATTCAGATTTTCGCGTTGAAAATTCAACTCTATTGTAGAAAACTCGTCTTCTTGGCTTTAAAATTCAACAATTTGGTTGAAAATTAAAATATATGGTTAAAAATTCAACTATTTGGAGAAAATTCTTCATTTTGGCTTGAAAATTCCACGACTTTGTTAAATTTGCTTTTTTTGTTTCCTTTCTCTTTGTTTCTTTTTCTTAGTTGCAGATTCACCTCTTTGGTTAAAGATTTAACTATTTTGTTAAAAATTCGTTGTTTCTTTTTTTTTTTTTAAATTAACTTTTCAATCAAAAATCAACTTTTTGGGTTGAATACAAAACTTGTCTTTTTGGCTTGAAAAGTCTACTGTTTGGTAGAAAATTAAAATATTTGGTTAAAAATTGAACTATTTGGTATAAAATTCTTTTTTTTGGCTTGAAGATTCAGCAATTATGTTGAATTTGTTTTTTTTTCGTTCCTTTTTTTTGGTTGAAGATTTATCTCTCTGGTTGAAAATTTAACTATTTTTTTGAAAATTCGTTGTTGAAAATTATCTTTTTCATTCAAATTCACATTTTTGGTTTAAAAATTTACTGTTTTATAGAAAATTCAACTGTTCGGTTGCAAAGTTAACTCTTTTGTAGAAATTTCATTTCTTTTTGGGTTGAAAATGGACTTTTTTTGAAAATTCACATTTTTGGGTTGAAAATTTAACTATTTTGTTGAAATTTTTTTTCTTTGCTGACTAAAAAAACCTTGTTTGGTTGAAGATTTATTTGGTTGATAATCAAACTATTTTGTAGAAAATTTGTTTCTTTTTCGATAGAAAATAACCTTTATTTTTTTAAAAATTCACATTTTCGGGTTGAAAATTCAACTGTTTTGTTGAATTTTTTTTCTCTCCCATTTTTCTTTGTTGAAGATTCATCTCTTTTGTTAAAAATTGAACTATTTTATTGGAATTTCGTTGTCTTTTTTTTTAATTAACTTTTTCATTCAAAATACACATTTTTGGTTTAAAAATGTAACTGTTTTGTACAAAATACGTCATTTTGGCTTGAAAATGCAACAATTTTGTTGAACATTTTTTTCGTAGTTAAATGAAAAACTTTGTTTGGTTGAAGATTCATCGGTTTGGTTGATACTCTATTTGGTAGAAAATTATTTTTTTTTACAGAAGAGAGGCTTTTTTGAAAATTCACATTTTTGGGTTGAAAATTTAACGGTTTTGTAGAAAATTCCTCTTTTCGGTTGAAAATAAACTTTTTTTGTTAGAAATTCAACTGTTTCGTAGAAAATTCATACTGGCTTGACAAAATAACGATTTGATAGACAATTAAAATATTTGGTTAAAAATTTCACTATTTTGTAGAAATTTCTTTTTGGCTTGAAAATTCAACGATTTTGTTGAATTTGCTTTTTTTTTTGCTTTTTCTTGGTTGAACATTTATCTCTTTGGTTAAGAATTTAACTACTTTGTTGAAAATTCGTTGTTGAAAATTAACTTTTTTATTCAAAATGCACATTTTTGGTTTGAAAATTTACTGTTTTATAGAAAATTCAACTGTTCGGTTGAAAAGTTAACTCTTTTGTAGAAATTTGTTTCTTTTTGGGTTGAAAATTAAATTTTTTGAAAAATCACATTTTTGGGTTGAAAATTTAACTGTTTTGTAGAAAATTGCCCTTTTTGGCTTTAAAATTCAACGATTTGGTTGAAAATTAAAATATTTGGTTAAAAATTTAACTATTTGGAGAAAATTCTTCATTTTGGCTTGAATATTGTACGACTTTCTTAAATTTCCTTTTTTTGTTTCCTTTCTCTTTGTTCCTTTTTCTTGATTGAAGATTCATCTCTTTGGTTGAAAATTTAACTATTTTGTTAAAAATACGGTGTTTATTTATTTATTTTTTGTTTAAATTAACTTTGTCATTCAAAATTCACATTTTTGGATTGAAAATTTAACTGTTTTGTTGAAAATTATTTTCTTTGTTGACTAAAAAACTTTGTTTGGGTGAAGATTTATTTGGTAGATAATCGAACTATTTTGTAGAAAATTTGTTTCTTTTTGTATAGAAAATAAACTTTTTTTTGAAAATGCACATTTTTTGATTGAAAATTCAACTGTTTTTTAGAAAATTCGTCTTTTTGTCTTGGAAAAATAACGATTTGGTAGAAAATTAAAATATTTGTTTACAAATTTATCTATTTTGTCAAAAATTCTTCTTTTTGGTTGAAAAATCAACAATTTTGTTGAATTTGTTTTTTTCTCTCCCCTTTTTCTTTGTTGAAGATTCATCTCTTTTGTTAAAAATTGAACTAGTTTCTTGTAATTTCTTTGTTTTTTTGTTGTTGAAAATTAAATTTTTTGTTAAAAATACACATTTTTGGTTTAAAAATGTAACTGTTTTGTACCAAATTCCCCTTTTTGGTTGAAAATAAACTTTTTTGTTAGAAATTCGAGTGTTTTGTAGAAAATTCATACTGGCTTGACAAAATAACGATTTTGTTGAACTTGTTTTTTTTGTTACTTTTTCTTGGTTGAAGATTTATCTCTTTGGATGAGAATTTAACTATTTTGTTGAAAATTAACTTTTTTATTCAAAATTCACATTTTTGGTTTAAAAATTTACTGTTTTATAGAAAATTCAACTGTTCGGTTGAAAATTTAAATGTTTTGTAGAAATTTAGTTTTTTTTTTAGTTGAAAATTGACTTTTTTTGAAAATTCACATTTTTGGGTTGAAAATTTAACTGTTTTGTAGAAAATTCGTCTTTTTGGCTTAAAAATTCAACGACTTTGTTAAATTTGCTTTTTTTTGTTTCCTTTCTCTTTTTTTCTTTTTTTTTCGGTTGAAGATTCATCTCTTTTGTTGAAAATTTAACTATTTTGTTAAAAATTCGTTGTTTTTTTGTTTTGTTGAAAATTAGCTTTTTCATTCAAAATTTGTCTTTTTGGCTTGAAAAGTCTACTGTTTGGTAGAAAATTAAAATATTTGGTTAAAAATTTAACTATTTGGTAGAAAATTCTTCTTTTTTGTTTGAAAATTCAACGACTTTGTTAAATTAATTTTTTCCTTTCTCTTTCTTCCTTCTTCTTGGTTGTGAAGATTTATCTCTTTCGTTAAAAATTTAACTATTTTGTTAAAAATTCGTTTTTTTTTTAAAGTAACTTTTTCATTCAAAATTCACATTTTTGGGTTGAAAATTTGACTATTTTATACAAAAGTTGTCTTCTTGGCTTGAAAAGACTACTGTTTGGTGGAAAATTAAAATATTTGGTTAAAAATTTAACTATTAGGAAGAAAATTCTTGTCTTTGGCTTGAAAATTCAACGACTTTGTTAATTTTTTCCCCCTTTCTCTTGGTTCCTTTTTCTTGGTTGAAGATTCATCTTTTTGGTTCAAAATTTAACTATTTTGTAAAAAATTCGTTGTTTTTTTTTTGGTTCGTTGAAAATTAACTTTTTTATTCAAAATTCACATTTTTGGTTTAAAAATTTACTGTTTGACAGAAAATTGAACTGTTCGGTTGAAAAGTTAACTCTTTTGTAGAAATTTCGTTTCTTTTTCGGTTTAAAATTGACTTTTTTGAAAATTCGCATTTTTGGGTTGAAAATTTAACTGTTTGGTAGAAAATTCCTCTTTTTGGCATGAAAATTCGACGACTTTGTTAAATTTGCATTTTCTTGTTTCCTTTCTCTTTGCTTCTTTTTCTTGGTTGAAGATTCATCTCTTCGGTTAAAAATCTAACTATTTTGTTAAAAATTCGTTGTTTTTTTTTGTTTGGTAGAGAATTAACTTTTTCATTAAAAATTCATATTTTTGGGTTTAAAATTTGACTGTTTTATACGAAATTCGTCTTTTTGGCTTAAAAAGTCTACTGTTGGTAGGAAATTAAAATATTTGATTAAAAATGTAACTATTCTGTAGAAAATTCTTCTTTTTGGATTGAAGATTCCACAATTATGTTGAATTTGTTTTTTTCTCCGCTTTTTCTTTGTTCCTTTTTCTTGGTTAAAAATTCATCTTTTTGGTGAAAAATTTCACTATTTTTTAGAAGATTCCTCTTTTCGGTTGAAAATAAATTTGTTTTATTGAAAATTTAGATTTTCGCGTTGAAAGTTCAACAGTTTTAATGAAAATTCGTCTTTTTGGCTTTGAAATTAAATGATTTGGTAGAAAATTAAAATATTTGGATGAAACTTCAACTATTTTGTAGAAAATTCTTCTTTTTGGCTTGAAAATTCAACTATTTTGTTGAAAATTGTTTTCTTTGTTGACTAAAAAACCTTGTTTGGTTGAAGATTTATTTGGTTGATAATCGAACTATTTTTTAGAACATTTGTTTCTTTTTGGATAGAAAATAAACTTTTTTTTGAAAATTTACATTTTTTGATTCAGATTTTCAAGTTGGAAATTCAACAATTTTGTAGAAAATTCGTCTTTTTGGCTTGGAAAAATAACGATTTGGTAGAAAATTAAAATATTTGTTTAAAAATTTATCTATTTTGTCGAAAATTCTTCTTTTTGGCTTGAAAATTTAACAATTTTGTTGGATTTGTTTTTTCTCTCGCCTTTTCTTTCTTCCTTTTTCTTTGATGAAGATTCTTTTTTTTGTTGTTAAAAATTGAACTATTTTATTGAAATTTCGTTGTTTATGGCTTGAAAATTCAACGACTTTGTTAAATTTTTTTCCCATTCTCTTTGTTCCTTTTTCTACGTTAAAGATTCATCTCTTTAGTTAACAACCTTACTCTTTTGTTAAAAATTCGTTTTTTTTGTCTAGTAGAAAATTAACTTTTTCATTCAAAATTCACATTTTTGGGTTGAAAATTAAACTGTTTCATACCAAATTCGTCTTCTTTGGCTCGAAAAGTCTACTGTTTGGTAGAATATTAAAATATTTGGTTAAAAATTTAACTATTTTGTAGAAAATTCTACTTTTTGGATCGAAGATTCAATGCTGAATTTGTTTTTTTTTCGCTTTTTCTTTGTTTCTTTTTATTGGTTAAAAATTTAACTATTTTGTTAAAAATTCGTTATTTTTTTTTTTTTTTTTTTTGAAAATTAACTTTTTCATTCAAAATTCACATTTTTGGGTTGAAAATTTAACCGTTTTACACCAAATTTGTATTTTTGCCTTAAAAAGTATACTGCTTGGTAGAAAATTAAAATATTTGGTTAAAAATTGAACTATTTTGTAGAAAATTCTTCTTTTTTATTGAAGATTCAACGATTATCTTGAACTTGTTTTTTTCTCCGGTTTTTCTTGCTTCCATTTTATTGATTAAAAATTCCTCTCTTTGGTTGAAAATTTAATTATTTTGTTGAAAATTCGTTGTTTTTCTATTTGGTTTAATAATTTAACTGTTTTATACCAAATTCGTCTTTTTGGCTAAAAAATCCTACTATTTGGTTGAAAAAAATTGTAAGAAATTCAATATAATCGGAGAATTATGCTACTATGCTGATTTTCCTTCAATATTTTTTTCTCGAGGGGTTCAATATCTATAGATATCAATTTGTTGAAATGATAGAAAGGGTCTGGAACACGTGTGTCAACAAAATCTGCAAGTTTCTATTTTCGCTGAAGTTGAGGACCCATAGGTGCATAAAGGGGTTCGTTTCCTGGAAATTTTGGAAAGGGAAATTTGAGAGGGTTGCTGTTTACAATTCATGTATCTATATGTCGATCCTTCAATGGGCTCCAGTTGTGGGTGTAGCTCAGGTTGCAAGACCCAACAACCCTTTCAGGATCATCTTTTATACCTGCGTGTGTGAATTTCCTTTCTTTTTTTTCCCTTCTCAATTCTCATTTTTGCGCACCCTATCCGATTTGCTGTCATATTTTTTATAGAAGCTGGAAAAAAATGACAAGCCAAACCGTTTTCATCGAATCGCAAAAAAAAGGTTCGAATTTTCACATTTCAGTAGGGAAAAAAATTTTAATAAAATTGTTGAATTTTTGAGCCAAAAGGACGAATTTTATAGCCAAAACTAAAAAAAAAGACGAATTAGTTTAATTTTTAACTAATTAATTGAATTTTTAAAGAAATAGTACAATTTTCTTCAAAAAAAAGATTAATTTACCGCCCAAATGACGAATTTTCTATCAATAATTGGAAAAGACGAATGTTTTAAAAAACAGTTAAATTCTTCGACCAAAAATATGACTTTTTAACAATATGGTTTCATTTTGAAAGGACGAATTTTCTATACAAAATTAAAAAAAGACGAACGTAGAATAAAATAATTAAATTTTTTGTCAAAAAAGATAACTTTTTAACAAATTAGTTTGATTTTTAACCAAACCACTACATTTTAAACCAAATAGTAGAATCTTCTACAAAAAAAAATGAACAAATTAAATTTTCAACTGAATAGTAGAATTTTTTACCGAAAAAGATGAATTTTCAACCCAAAAGGACGAATTTTCTATCAAAAATTAAAAAAAGACGAATGCTCAACAAAACAGTTGAATTTGGCAAAAGAAAAATAACTTTTCAACAAATTGGTTCGATTTTCAAAAAATTAATTAAATTTTTAACTAAATATTAGAATTTTCTACCAAAAAAGATATTTTTTTAAACAAATTAGTTAATTTCTAACTTACTAATAAAATTTTCAACAAATTAATTAAGTTTTTAAACAAACAGTGGAATCTTCTACAAAAGATATGAATTCCCGGACCAAAAGGACGAATTTTCTATCCAAAATTAAAAAAAGATGAATGTTTAACAAAACTGGTGAATTTTTGGCAAAAAAAAAAACTTTGCAATAAATTACTTTCATTTTCCACAATATAATTGAATTTTCAAAAAAATAGTAGAATTTTCTACAAAAAAAGATGAATTTCCAAACCAAAAAGACGAATTTTCTATCCAAAATTAAAAAAAGACGAATGTTTAACAAAGCTGGTGAATTTTTGGCAACAAAAAATAACTTTTCAACGAATTAGTTTCATTCTCGACAAATTAATTGAATTTAAAAAAAAATAGTAGAATTTTCTACAAAAACAGATGAATTTCCAACCCAAAAAGACGAATTTTCTATCCAAAATTAAGAAAGACGAATGTTCGACAAAACAGTTGAATTTTTGACCCAGAAAGATAACTTTTCACCCTTTTGTTTCAATTATCGACTAATTACTTAAATTTTCAATCAAATAATAGAACTTTCTACCAAAACAGATGAATGTCCAACCCTAAATGACGAATTTTCTATACAAAATTTAAAAAAGACTAATGTTCAACAAAACTGTTGAATTTTTGGCAAAAAAAACATAATTTAAAAAAAATTAGATTGATTTACAACAAATTACTTAAATTTTCAACCGAATAGAAGAATTTTTTAACAAAAAAGATAAATTCCCAGCCCAAAAGGACGAATTTTCTATCGAGATTCAAAACGACGAATGTTTAATAAACTAGTTGAATTTTTGGCCAAAAATAATACTTTTTGAGTCAAATTAGTTTAAGTTTTAATTAATTATTTAAATTTTCAAACAAATAATAGAATTTTCTACAAAAAAATATGAATTTCCAATCCGAAAGGACGAATTTTCTATCCAAAATTAAAAAAAGACGAATGTTTAACAAAACTCTTGAATTTTTCGCAAAAAAAAAAAACTTTTCAACGATTTAGTTTCATTCTCGACAAATTAATTGAATTTAAAAAAAATAGTAGAATTTTCTACAAAAAAAGATGAATTTCCAACCCAAAAAGACGAATTTTCTATCCAAAAATAAAAAAGACGAATTTTCAACAAAACAGTTGAATTTTTGACCCAAAAAGATAACTTTTTAACAAATTGTTTCAATTATCAACTAATTATTTGAATTTTCAATCAAATAGTAGAATTTTTTACCAAAACAGATGAATTACCAGCCCAAAATGACGAATTTTCTATCGAGATTTAAAAAAGACGAATGTATAATGAAGCAGTTGGATTTTTAACTGAATAATTAAATTTTTAACCAACTAGTGGAATTTTCGACAAAAAAGTCAATAAATTAAATTTTCAACCAAATAGTAGAATTTTTTACCAAAAAAGATGAATTTCCAGTCCAAAAGGACGAATTTTCCATCGAGATTTAAAAAGACGAATGTTTAATAAAATAATTGAATTTTTGGACAAGAATAATAATTTTTTAAACAAATCAGTTTAATTTTTAATTTTTTGTTAAATTTTCAAACAAATAATAGAATTTTCTATAAAAAAATATGAATTTCCAACCCAAAAGGATGAATTTTCTATCAGAAATTTAAAAAAAGACGAATGTTTAACAAAACTGGTGAATTTTTGGCAACAAAAATAACTTTTCAACAAATTAGTTTCATTTTCGACAACTTAATTAAATTTTCAAAAAAATAGTAGAATTTTCTATAAAAAAAGATGAATTTCCAACCCAAAAAGACGAATTTTCTATCCAAAATTAAAAAAAGACGAATGTTCAGCAGAAAAGGTAAATTTTGAACAAAAAAAATATAATTTGTCAACAAATTGGTTTCATTTCTAACAAATTCATTAAATTTTTAACCAAATAGTAGAATTTTCTATCAAAAAAGATGAATTTCCAGCCCAAAATGACGAATTTTCTATCGAGATTTAAAAAAGACGAATGTTTGATAAAATAGTTGAATTTTTCGCCAAAAATAATAACTTTTGAGAAAAATTAGTTTAATTTTTAATTAATTAATGAACTTTTTAACCAAATAGTACACTTTTCGACAAAAAAATATGAATTTCCAGCCCAAATGACGAATTTTCTATCCAAAATTAAAAAAATACGAATGTACAATAAAACAATTAAATTTTTCGTCTAAAAAGATAACTTTTTAACAAATTAGTTTGATTTTCAACTAAACAATTAAATTTTTAACCAAATAGTGGAATCTTCTACAAAAAAAAGTTAATAAATTAAATTTTCAACTAAATAGTAGAATTTTTTACCAAAAAAGATGAATTGTCAACCCAAAAGGACGAATTTTCTATCCTAAATTAAAAAAGTCGAATGTTTAACAAAACAGTTGAATTTTTGACAAAAAAATTTAACTTTTTTCAAATTAGTTTAATTTCTAACTGATTAATTGAATTTTCAAGTGAATAGAGGAAATTTTTACCAAAAAAGTAGAATTTCCAGCCCAAAGGGACGAATTTTCTGTCCAAAATTAAAAAAAGACGAATGTACAATAAGACAGTTGAATTTACTGTAAAAAAATCTTCTTAAAAAATTATTTTGATTTTTAACTAAACAATCAAATTTCTAACCAAATAGTAAAATCTTCTACAAAAAAAGTTAATAAATTAAATTTTCAACTAAATAGTAGAATTTTTTACAAAAAAAATTGAATTTTCCACCCAAAAGGACGAATTTTCTATCAAAAATAAAAAAAAAAGACGAATGTTCATCAAAAAAGTTGAATTTGTGGCCTAAAACATAATTGTTGAATTTTTGGCAAAAAAACATAATTTAAAAATAAAATTAGATTCATTTTAAAAAAATTATATAATTTTTAACTAAATAGTAGAATTTTCTACCAAAAAGATACCTTTTCAACAAATAAGTCAATTTCTAACTAATTAATAAAATTTTCAACAAATTAACTGAGCTTTCAATCAGATAGTGGAATCTTCTACAAAAAAATCCGCCCGCTTCGCGGGCACATTCTCATAGCGCGCGTCGCGCGCGGCTCGCTTCGCTCGCAAGTTTCAGCGCGCCTAGGGCGCGCACCTGTTGGATCTCGCGCTTCGCGCTCGATTGGGTATTCATCTCGCGCTTCGCGCTCGATTATATGTTTATCTCGCGCTTCGCGCTCGATAATGTATTCACCTCGCGCTGCGCGCTCGGACACATTTGTCGTCTAGGTTTTCACACTTCGTGTCCTCGCTAGTGCACGCTTCGCGGGCTAATACTCTGTTAAAGCTTCATCGTTATGACCTGCTTTTGGTTTAATTATGTCAGTTTTACATAAAAAGATGAACTAATTTACTTAAGGTTCTATCGACCTTAAGGAACACATTCTCATCACGACACTCGCGCTTCGCGCTCGATATTTCGTTTGATCATCATGTGAACCTCGCGCTTCACGCTCGTTTCTGTTCATCGTATAATAGAAACCCAAAAGTTCGCCACGACCATATGTTATGTTCAATCTTCTTCAGATAAAAATGACTAAAGTTGTATTTGATTTAAAATGAAGAAGGTAATTCCTTTACTTTAGCGTATATTTCCGTATCTTTATAATAAATCCTACAATCAGAAAGATTTTTTTCCAACTATCTGAAAAGGGGAGAAAAAAAGTATTTAAGTCGTTTTTGGAACATATATCTTGCTTTTTCATTCATAATCAAACCGACCCCTTGACTACCATGTGATTCCCTATCTACTCCTAACCATATTTCAAAACCGCTTTTCAACACCCCATTTTCTATGTTTCTACTTTCGCATCCCTTTTTCTTTGTCTCAGGTACACATAAAATATCTAGTTTCCTAGCATGCATAGTTTCTCGTAGTTCTCTTACTTTAAGATCATTCACTCCTCTAGCATTACAAACACCCAGTCTCCATTCATCGCCTGAAACTCAAACTTTACGTTTACCGTGTGTATGCATTTAGTCAATCAAAGTTTCAGTCCAGTCCGAGGCTACTTTATTGTTTGTATTGTTCATGTTTAGATTGTACACCCAACTACCACCTTTATGCGCGAAATTTGTTTTGCGAGTTGAAATCATGTCCAAGTCAAGTAGTGATTCACCGTATAGTGGAGAGTCCAGCTCTAACGTCAGTCCCACGAAAACTTCTGTCACGGGGGGGGGGGGGGGGGGGGG
>CAKNYM010051656.1:235298-283194 GCA_932195095.1 Andricus curvator | reverse complement strand
CTTCCAATATTACACCTTCCAATATTTCATCTTCCAATATTCCATCTCAAATTTTCATCCCACTGCAAATATCCCATCTTCCAATATTCCATCTTCCAATATTCCACCTTCCAATATTAAACCTTCCAATATTTCATCTTCCAATATTCCATTTTCTAATATTCCATCTCAAAATTTCATCCCACTGCAAATATCCCATCTTCCAATATTCCATCTCAAATTCTCATCCCACTGCAAATATCCCATCTTCCAATATTCCATCTTTCTTGAAATCTTTTGAATTCCTTGGAAATCTCTGAACGCCTTGAAGTCCGCAAATTTTATGAATTTCTCCAATATCCTGAATTCTCTGCTTCCCTTGAATTCTATGAATTCTCTAGAATCTCGAAAACCTCTGAATTCCTTAAATTCTCTGAAATCCTTGATTTCTTTAAATATTCTCAATTCCTCGAATTCCCTTAATGCTTTGGAATCCCTGAAATTTCCCCAATTTCCTGAAATCTTATCATTTCTGAATTACTTGAACTTCTTGAACTCTCTAAATCCCTGAAAATATCGTACTCCTTGAATTCTCTGAAATTCGTGAATTCTCGGAAATCTTTCATCACTGTGGATTCCTTCAATTCTCTGAAATCCTTGATTACTTTAAAGTCCCTGAAATCATCGAATTTCCGAATTTCCTGAAATCCTCTATTACTTTGAATTCTCTAAATTCAGAATGCCTTGAAGACCCTAAATTCCTAAAATTTCTTGCATTCTCTGAATTTCCTGAATTCTATGAAATCCTTGATTCCTTTAAATATTCTAAATTCCCTGGATTCCCTAAGTGCTCTGGAATCCCTGAAATCCTTGAATATCCTGAATTTCCTGAATTTTCGAATTCCTTAAATTCTCTAAAATCCAATAAAAATGTTCTGTCTTCCCTGAAATCCCCTATTTCTTTGAAATCTCTAAATTCGGAATGCCTTGAATACCCTAAATTCCTTGAATTCTCGGAATTTCCTGAAATTTTTTTAATGTCCGAATTTCCTGAATTCTCTCAAATCCTTGATTCCTTTGAATATTCTAAATTCCCGGAAACCCTTGAATTCTCTAAAATCCAATCAAAATTTTCTGTATTACCTGAAATCCCCTATTTCTTTGAAATCTCTAAATTCGAAATGCCTTGAATACCCTAAATTTCTTTGAATTGCCTGAAATTTTATAAATGTCTGAATTTCCTGAATTCTCTGAAATCCTTGATTCCTTTGAATATTCTAAATTTATTGAATTCTCTAAAATCCAATCAAAATTTTCTGTATTCCCTGACATCCTTTATTTTTTTGAAATCTCTAAATTCGGAATGCCTTGAATACCCCTAATTCCTAAAATTCCTTGAATTCTTTGAATTTCCTGAATGCTCTGAAATCCTTGATTCCTATGGATATTCTGAATTCCCTGAAGATTCTAAATTCCATTAATTCCTTGAATTACTTTAATGCTCTGGAATCCCAGAAATTCTCAAAATTTCTTGAAATCTTTCAATTCCCTCAATTACCTGAATTTCTGGAATTCTCTAAACTCCT
Organism: Andricus curvator; assembly: GCA_932195095.1. Taxonomy (NCBI): domain Eukaryota; kingdom Metazoa; phylum Arthropoda; class Insecta; order Hymenoptera; family Cynipidae; genus Andricus; species Andricus curvator. The sequence goes on along the minus strand of CAKNYM010051656.1, from coordinate 281,629 downwards.
TAAATTCCCTGAATGCTCTGAAATCCCTCAAATTCTCTGAATCCTCGGCAATGTTATAATTCCTCGAATATTATGAATCTCTTGAATTCCCTGAATTCCTGAAAATTTCTGTATTTCCTGACTTCTCTAAAATCTTACATTTTTTATATATGATGAATTTTCTGAATTTATGAAATTCCTTGAATCCCTGAAATTCTGAGAATTTCTTGAAATTTTATAATTCTCCAAATGACCTGAATGCTGGAATTCGCTAAATTCCTAGAATTCCCTAAATGTTCTTTATTACTGTAAATTCCTTGAATTCTCTGTATTTCTTGAATTCCCTTGAACCTCTGAACTCCTTGAATTTTTAAAATTCTCTGTTATCCCTGAATTATTATAATTCTCTTAATTTTCTGAATTCTCTAAATCCTTGATTCCTTGAATTCCTGAAATTTCTTTCATTCTCTGAATTCCCGTAATACTATAAAATCACTGAAACTCTGAATTACCTTCATTCTTTTAATATTCGAAATAAATTGAATTCTCGAAAATCCTTGATTACTCTGAATTCCCTAAAATTCTTCAATATTCTGAATTTCCTGAATTCTTTCAATACCCAAAAGCGCCTCTATAATCCAAAAAAAAATTTTCGATTTCCCTGAAATCCTTTAATTCTATGAATTGCCTCAAATTTCTAAACTCTTTAAATTTTCTACATTCGGGATTCAATGAATATTCTAAATTCCTAATTTTCCTGAATTCCCTAAAGCCTTAAATCTCGTAACTCCTTGAATTTATAAAATGCTCTTTATTCCTTAAAATCTTTGAATTCTCTGAATTTCCTAAATTTCCTGAATTGCTTGAAGTACGTGAATTCGTAAAATTCTTCAAATTCTCTAAAATCTTCAAATATGTTAAATTCTCTGAAGTTCTTAAATTCTCTGAAATCCTTGATTTCCTTGAATACCCTGAATTCACTGAATTCCTTAAATTCTATAAAATCCTGAAAATACCTGAATACCTTTAAATTCTCTGAAATCGTGGAATATTCTGAATTCTTGCAATTCCTCGAATTTTCAATTTTCAAGTCAAACTTATTATACTGTACGTCTACCTAATCTATTTTATTAAAAAAAACTTTAGGCTTCCCAGAAAATTAAAGTAAGTGATTTTTGGTAAGCTTAAGTGAAATGAAATTACCGGGTTCACGGATTTCACCATAGAATTTCAAAGGAAATTATGAGATATCACATGATTTCTATGGATCTTGATATAGGATGATTCTCAATTACAATAAATTGAAGCATTCAAGATACTAAGTTCGCGATTCCCTTTATGAATATGATTGTTGAATCTTTGTGAATTTTTAGGGTTCAAATATGAGAAGCTTTCAGTAAAGTGCTGTTAAAAATGCAAGGATTTCCATTCTTTCCTTTTGACATACATGTCCTTTGTGCTTCACACATCGTGTGTGTTCACTATGATGCCGAAAACGTGTCCTGTGGTAAATACCAATTCAGTGCCAGACCAAATCTCGCGGATTATCGTATGAGCACGTTCGCTGATGGTAATCGACCGTCTGTGATACCCTGTATTGAAATATTCTCCAAAAAGGGGTCCGGGGTTAAAATATCAGTCAGAATAATAATCTCTGCCTTTATTGCTCCCAAACTGAGTTTTTCACGATATACAGAGTTAAAGAATAAAGAAGGAACATTCAAGTTATTCTTTACATCAATCAAATTTATTTCAAAAAGACTGACAGAAACGATAAAAAATATCTTGCACTGTACATCCATAAAACTTGGTCGCAGGCACATTTATTGAATCAAAATATCGAATGATTTCCCTTTTTCCGATAGATTGTGCATTTCATCGTATCCTGAGTTGTTTCCAATAAAGTAGAAAAGATATACTTCAAACTATTTTATTTCGCTTTGGTAGTAATGGGTTCCTATCTGGTTGGTGGTATGAAATATCTTATCGAAAACGTCAATCGCGCTCTATGACCAAAACCGGTTGAAGAGTCGTATCAGTTACCAGCTGGTCACTAAGTTAGTATCGATTTTTTTTCGATTCTGTCCGATTTCATCGAGGGTATTGCCTTAGCTATAGATTTTCGAAAGCCTCTTGCAGCCACGCCCGGAAAGCAAATCTTGATACAAGGAATTGGTTGAATGGAGAGGGAGGCCTAGGTAAAAGCAATAACTCCCACTATTCGGGGGAAGATAACGTTCGAGAAAGACGATGTTTACAAGACCCGGTGGAGACTGCAGTTGGCCAAAGAAAGTAATGTTGCTACTCGAGAAGATGAAGCGCAATTCCGTTTCCCCTTCCAATCAGAGCCAGAAGTCCAATTTACAGATCCTCTTTTCCTTTGAAGAAAAGTGTTTTATTTTTATGAATATTTGAAACAGCATTCAATTGAAAGCAGTTAAGTTTGCATATATTCCAGTTGGGACCACTAAAGTTGTGTTGTTGTTATATATTAAAAAAATTAAAACATACATCTCCGCCCTTGTTTTGAACACCCTGTCCTTCATTTTTCCTTAGGTTACTACTCCGGCACTTCCGTTTCCATTAGAAAATAGACTTTCCCTCTCGTTTTATCTCTTTGCTAAAGCTTGGTTACAGGTCTAATCTCGTTTAACTTGTTTACCGGTCTTCGATAAAGGAGCAATGCAATCCGCGCGGACTTTATGCGGAGCGCGGGCGCGAGCTGCTTTAACTCCCGTGTAACTCTGACTTGAAATTTATTATGGCGGTAAATATAGCCAGTAGGAGGGATGAGCAGATAAAGTGCTAGAGCCAAAAAGAGATGGAGCTATGGTGGTAACAAGAGTGGTGAGAAAGAGAGAAGGAAGAAGAATTCTCCCTGTACCGGCATTTATAACGTCAAGCTCGAATTTTTTGTCGGACCTCGAGCAAGATCTGAGCAGCTGGCACGAGATCCCCGCGAAGGAGATCTTTAACGAGGAACCAGAGAGGTTTCACTGGTTTCAGTTGCCCATGCCCATGCCGTCGGCTTTGGCGACCACGTGACGCCGCGCCGGTTCTCCACCTTTCCCTTCACGACCTTTTTTTTTAAGGACGAAAAAATGATGAGCCTAATGACGTGTTTGGCCGATTTACATCTTTTAATTGGGACAAGTGAAGATTTATTGCCGCACGATTTTACCTTTCTTTTCTATTTACGTATTTTCAAATAGACACTTTATTTATCTTCCGTATGGTCTCCTATATTCTGCAGTCTCTAGGCTTCTGTTTTACGTAATATTAAAGCACAATTGAAAGCTATTTTCCAGTCTTCTGACGATACAACATTCAGCACTTTATGATTCATCGATCAAGATTGTCGTAACTTCGATATTGATAATGCATGGAGAGTTTGGGATTGAAATTGGCTTGCAAGACAGTGAGAATCATTGCGGTTGGTTCGCATGCGAATTGTCGACGTTGACTGTAACGTTCAAATTCGACATGGTCGTCTTGAACAATGAACATGCTCCAGGCATGAAAGCCGTGAATGACGAGTATTCGAGCGAATGGGACCAATCAGCCTGATTGGCCGACCGGTATTTACATTTCTGCGGGCGTGTGCTTCGCTACCGGCTATTCTAAAGACCGAAGAGAATGGATGCCAACGATAGCGCAAAATCAATTTTGAACTCGCTCCAAACAAGAGAAGAGCATCGATTCACAGAAGCATAAGGAACCAGTTCCAACCACTCCAGGATATATACCTGGCACATAAATTAGAACAAGTTCCAAGTCATAGAATCCATTTAATTTTGGTAAATTCACTCAATGCATTTTAATTTATGTAAATCGACAATGTTCAGTTAATTATGAATCCATTTAATTAGTTCTAGTTAGGTTTACACAGAACTTCTTGATCATATGGAGCTTTCACTCGACAGGTAATTTAGAGAATAAAGTGCTTCAGCCAGTTTTCGGAATTCATTATAGAATGTAGATATAAGTTGTTTAGAAACTTTTTTGGTGATTAACGTAATCCCTTAAGTAAATATACACAGTGGGTTGTTTAATGCCGAAGAAGAAAACCCTCTTGAAAGTCGGAACTCCTAAAAATGTTTGCCTCCTAAACTCCTCCATAAAAATCTGGTCACTCTCCTCGACTCGGCACCGGATGTGGAAGGCATCATATACACAAGATACTCACAAAGTTTCAAAACATCGTGAGGGCTTTACAACTCTACAAGGGTCGTTTTTTTCACATCTGGTTGAAATTTATTCTCCGTTTTGACTCCAGTTCTTGCTTTTTCCAAGCTGTAAATCTTGACCACAAATGAGGAAGTAGAAACACATAAATAAGTTTAGACATTTAGGATGCCAATTACCTAATTCCTTGAATCATAATCCAATTTCTACGGTAGTAACAGAACTTGTGAAAAAATTCTCAATGGTTTCTGCACGGAAAAAATATTTTGAGGCGGACAAGCGAATTTAGAATATGTTAGATTTAAAGAATCTGTCAGCGTTATAGTTATTTTATGTGAATTCTTCTCGTACATCAGTTATTTTAGCAAAGTTCCTAAATTCAAGAAATGATTGTTCTTGAATTATTATTCACAGGACACAATAGCTGATATCCAATATTTCGAAAAAGTAGTTATTAGAAGACCAAATCGTACACTGAACAAATTTTTGGGATTTCACAACACCTTTAGAATACGATTGTAAGGTAAACTTAAATCGCGGTATTGTAAGGAAAACTGCAATACCTGTACTATAAAATTACAAACATTACAAAAGGGGAATCTATGCCATATGTGGTTTTCAGAAGACCAAATCTTATAGCTTAGCTGTCACAGCTCCCCTTTTTTCCGTTTGTTTTGAAATATGACTGCACATTGTAGCATTGTAAAATATTTCAGAAGATATTTTGCAGAGACTGCATCTTGTAATTTTTTTGGGGTAAACGTTGGCGGAATGCGTTAATTGAGTCGTTAACGTTATCGGTCCATCAGTGCCAGTAGTGGCGAGACTGAAAGATACTAAGAGACCTCGGCTTCTAAAAGTCGAAACCTCCCAGAGAGCCGCTGGGTGAAAGACCACCCACTCACTCAACCGATCAGGCGTGAACCTGCTTAAAGGTAATCTAAAGAGGGCATTAGCTCCCGAGTCTTCTGATAGCCGATGCGACGCGTGCTGGGTGCTCTAAAGGGTTAATTGTATTTTTATCCAAACGGCAGCTACGAAAGGCGTCGCTCGATCAGCCTTTGATTCCTCTTCATTCCTTTCATTTCTCGTCTTTCGTTCAATTCGAAGATATCTTATTGTAAAGCTAAAGCAGAGCCATTTGCTATCCTGATTCTTTACTGTTATTACTACTGTAAGTGCATCATTATTATCATATTTATTGCAATATGCTCTTTGTGCAAATGGCACGATAAGAGGGAATTGAACCTTCTCTTATAAAATACAACTTGTCTTCTTTTTCCTTGTTTAGCACTTTACGTTTTTTAAATTGTAATACAAATTTTATCTTTTTAATGTTCTTTGTTCAGAGTAGCAGCTACAGAAGTCCGGTTTCAAAGCAACCATGTCATTTCTAAATATGTAGGATAATTACTTACTAAAAAGCAATTCCTGATGGAAGGCAAAATCGGGACTCACCTGAAACAAAATGAAAACGATTCTGTTAGTTTTTTGTTCTGCAATTTTTAAATAAAAAAAAAATCTAGTTTTGCTGACAGCAGTACAATACTCAGCACTGACAATGAGTCAACAGCAGTCTGGCTCTCATTTGAACTGTGTTTTAGCATCCCTGAAAGAATAATCGTTTATCCATGGCACATGTCGTGTTCATATGACAGCAGGGGACTTCTCTAATCGTTGGCGAATCTCTCTTTGATCGGTCGTGCTCTTTTAATCGGCGATGGAAAGTCGAGTCGCCTCGCGAGCCGGAAACGAGAGGGCTCGATAGAACAGAGTTGATTCTGCCTTGCTCAAAGTACAATCTCGCAGACAGACAGCTCGAACAACCTGACAGACACCCTGCAGCGAAGGAGCAGGAAGCCTTTCCCTTTGTCGTTCCTCCACCGCTCACGCAATGTTAAAATGTTTCAGCCTCGATCGCGCTGTTTGCCGTGTCTGTGCAAATGTTGCTTTTTCAGCGGACTCCACCCAAAACGAAAAGTAATTATTACGCACGCGACCCGTCTACGCTGTTCATGCACACACACATTTGTCCATGCGTACACGCATTTCAATGTCAGACCCTTGTACGCAAACAGTAAAAATTTGGTTCCAACCAGGGTTGCTGCAAGACCTAGACCCGAGCCTAGACCTAGACGACTTGGAAAAGGCCACCCGTCGGATGGAGACACTGATTGTTTGAAACAAAAAAACGTTTTTCTGGGTGTTTACGTCAGGTGAATATAATCGATCAGATCACTCCTAACCATAAGTGACATCCAATCTCTGAAAACGACCTCTTGGATTTTCAGCTGCCTGAGTTTATCAATGCCACACTTCTGGTATCGGGTTACAAATTCGACAGGAATCACTCAACGACGCGTTGTGGGCTGGCCAGAGGCGTAAAGCGTCCAGCTAATTAATAACTCCGGATAACAAGCACCAGATGGGGCGCTTCGGACAGGGCATTTGTGGTATTCGTGGTAGGAAGAGAGAAAGGGACCAACGCAGATATAGAAACGGAGAAAGGGATGAGAGAAAAATCTACCCTGAACTCGTGTGGTTGGTAGTGCCACACGCCCACTCACTACCCATTATTGCGCACGTGTGGTTGGGATGGTCGCGTGCATGCTATTAGCAAAAAGGAGTGCCCCAACCCCCAACCGCGAATTCATGTCCCAGGAATCGGAAAATAATTGTCCCGTACAGGAAACTTGGCTTAAAAGAGAATTTTCAAGTAACGAAGTCCTCTGAAAGCGAAAATGAACCTAGTCTCGTTTCCAGCTAAGAAACTTAGGACCAATGCCTGTGTCTTCTTCAATTTGAGTAAGGATCTCTCGAAACGAAAATCGCCTTCTGCGGACGAGAAACACATGTGTGCAATGTCCTTTTATATATTTCCAGATAAAAATTGAGTTTAAGGACCTATACAAAAGACTTGTCTGTATTTTCCTATGATCCTTTTTATAGTTTCTCTGGCATCAGAGTTACATTTTTACCAAAGAAAAACATTTTGGTGCATGTTAATGCAATTTTATAAAGACAAACCTTGGAAGTAATATTATTTTAGTTTCTCTGACAAAACTAATAGCATTAAAGAGTGATATAGATAAGAGGTGAAAGGAACGAGTAACAATCATAATTTGATTTCAAGACCCATTTCTCAGTGGGAGTTGATGGTCGCCTAAGAGAGGAAAGGTCTACGATATCGAAGGCCCCGATCAACAGCAGCCTCGAATTCCTTTAGCTTTGATGCGCTCTCTGAAGCGCGTGCGCTCTCGAACTCGATTTATCCCTTTTTTTGCTCCTCGTGGTGAGCTGTAAGGCCAAGAAAGGGTTTTCGATAAGAAACGGGTTTCAGAGGCGGTGTCCTTCCATTCGTCGATTTTTACCCTTCGAACCCCTCCTCGTCGCACCTCGATGTATCGAGCACGTACAAGCGGATATCGAAGAATATAGGGTCGCTCCATTGCAATCCGACTTTCAAAGAATTCTTTAACGGTTTTTCCAATAATAATAAAAAGATTCGAATTTTTAAACTAATTTACTAACAATTTGTTGTACACTTATTAATCAATCCAGACCCCGCCGGAACAAATTTTTAAGAAGAACTACAACGTTCCATCAAAACGTTTTCACAGACGATCGTAGAAAATTATTTTTTATTAACAGTTCCGCATAGAGAACTACTAATAAAAAATGTACAAAGATATTACGAGACACATAGTAAGAACCAAGATTAATTCTTAATACACGCTCAACTGCATGTCGTATATTCATTAGAGGAGTTGGCTGGCGTCGACATTTTGAAGAACTTTGCTGAAGTCACTAGGTTGCAGCAATTCGGATTGCCAAGCTCTTATTATCCTCGGATGATGTGATGGTACAAGCTTTCCCCTATATTCTGCCAGGTTTCATCGCGCTTGCGACAGCAAATCCTGTGATCCGACACAACAAAAGTTAAATAAAATTTTCTATAAAAAAGGAACGCCTTTCAACTCCACTGGGATTCGATCCCAAGACCTTCCGTTTGCTGGACAAAAAAAAAATATTACACTCGTGACGACTCAGTGGCAAAGAGCGTGCTTAATTTGACCGTAGGTGCAGAAATACAATTTCCGGACACGGTTCATGCCACATTCGAGTCGCGTCTGCAACAAACTGGATATTTCCGTTCAGTTGAGCGAAGATCGCGTAGGCTGAAGTCTTATAGACATAATGACCTTACGTTGCGCTTTTTTATGTCACTTATCACATGCAAATCCTACTTTATTGCGATTGGTATTCTTATTAGGCGCCTCCACCTTTTCTTCCCGCCAGGCTTTCTTTTTCCAAGAGGATTTATGAAAAGTATCCTCGCGCAGAATGTAACGCCAAATCTACTTCCACCTCATACCCCTCCCATTAAGATTACGATGATTTCGCTTACGAGCAGGCATCCAACTACGATGGCAGAAAAAAAGTATATCTAACACGATTTTCAAGTAACTGGATCGAGAATAAAAGAGAAAGAGTGATGCTCTCGTGTTTTCTACTTGACTAAACCGAGCAGGTTTAGAGATATCGATTTGGACAGCTGGAAAACACGAAGTGGGCATGCGTGTCATTTCCAGATTTTTCCAGGTCAACTTAATATAACTTATTAACAGTTATTACACTGCTCCAGTTTTCAAACCCCATAGAAATAAAATAAGGGTTTACTAGATACTTGTCTCGTCTGAACTTAACGAAATGAATGCAATAAATAGCTCAACCTGATATATTTACGGTATTACGAAAAACCAAGCGACAACCGACTTTCCAATTATTGCTTATTCAAATTTCATTTTCGAAAAAAAGAATAACACGTGCGCTTACATCACTCGTCAACTTTAGATGCGTTTTAATCAAAAATCGATTTTTCAAAGCTTCTACTTTGAAAATGTCCCGACAACAAGCAGATGCCCACATATGTTCAAACTAAGTGAGGAGGTGTCGCGTCTTCTGACTAAAAAATTCTCGCGTGGATTCTTTATTCAATTCATCATGCACGTCATTTTACACTTCAAATAATAAAAGAATTTTAAATCGACCTGTACACAACAAGTTGTTTTTAGCCAGCTATTGAAAAGCTGACGTTGAACAAATTTGCCAGTAAGGAAGTGGAGTAGCTTTATTGATCAACTTCTTTCCCATTTTTCTTGGAATTGTTGTCGAACTGAGCTCGTATGGAATTAAATTAACTCTTCTAAGTTCGAACTCTTTGGCTTCGTGCAGACTTTTCAAACTTCATAACTCGAGCCGCACTCTGATTGGCTAACACGGAGGTAATCGAGTTACCTGACTGATTGCGAGCGGCTAATAATAACGAGGGGTTCTCGTTCCGAGAGGAAGGTTTTTGGATTGTATCACAGTGGAATTTGGACGCACTCACTCGAGAGGGAGAGGGAAAGGGTAAAAGAGGGAGAAATAGACCTGGATGGAGCGGAAGGATCGTTTCGCGTAAAAGCTACGGATCCGTGGTGATGGGGTGGTATCAACCCCCGCGTGCCTGGAATTCCTCCCGTAATTGCATCGCGTGGCGCCACGCCAGAACGATTGCATTTTCAGCCAGCTATGTAGTATAAATAGTGAAAACATGGTGGTGACTCCTTTGACAATTATCTGGACGAAATTTCTGTCCAAGAATTTCGCTGTTTGCGAGTGGACCGTCCAAACTAAGGCGAAGTAAGAGGAAATATTGAAATTCTAGTAGCTTTATGAATTTCTCCAACCTTTTAGCCAGGAGGTCGTTAATTTCTCCAGGAGACCGAGTGAAATACGGCTCAGAAAATTCTGAAGAAGAAAGGCTCGATCTACATTTTGTTTGGAAAACGAGTTTTTAATATCGCTGCATTCTAAAGTTATGCGTTTGTTTAGATTTGGTTGTTTCTTCAAAATGATGGGGTTATCTAAGTCAAAATTATGTAAAAGTCCAAAACAGTCTTTTACTTATGCTGATACTGATCAAGCGTTTTTGAATTCATCCCTAGGGATTAAGGTGTTTGAAACAATGTCACTCGATTCATTCGTCCTGTATAAATTTAGGCACTAACTCTACAGGGGCATGTGGGATTATCCCTATGACAGCAAAGGAAACCAGGATATGGTCTTTAAGTATGACTAAATTCTTTAAATCCTCAAGAAATTGCCAGCTATCTTCTACATGATGAATAGATTTACCCATTAGTTGTGTTCATATTGAGGCTAAAAATGAAGCCATCGAATACGTAGCGTTATCGATGGTGAAAACTATCATCACTAATGGATAATCATGTTTGTGGATCTTTCAAAGTCCATAAGCCCTTGTGTTAACATCTGAATAAGAACGCATAGATTTAGCTTCCGTATTGTTGGGCTTAAGTCCATTTTATTATTGAATCTCAAATTTTTATGCTTTAATCATGCAACTTTTATGATGATTGATAACCTTCCACATATTGGAAGTTTCAGTTCAGTAAAGATGCGAACACGTGTCCTTCAATATCTCCATTCAACACCAAATGTAGATAAAGCCTTCCTTTAAAAGTACTGCAGAGATGTGCTGCCACTTGAAGTTTAAGTGGACCTAGGAACTATTCAAACAATGAGAGTATTTCTTTAAGAGCCTCTCAGCTGTGCTTACGGTTTAACTGAAAGCATTGCCATGGACACACACGAGAGAAATCTTATCCCAGATCAGATTCTTCTTTTAAACAAACATTAGCAAGAGATCATCGAGTTTATACTTTACATTGTAAATAGAAGCACTTCTGGTGAAGAACAATTTCGCCGACATGTGGAGTCGTTAAAAGGAATTAATTTAATTGACGCCCAATTACGCTTATAGCAACAGTCAATCATTAGATTTGTTAATCTTGTTACACGATTTGTCAACATTACGTTCCAATTTTTCAGAGTCACTTCCGCCCTGGATTTACTTCTATCCTTGGGAAAATAAATGAGTACAGAATTTATGATAGTGTAAATTTATGCAAAACTAATTAAGTTAGAGGACTCGTAAAGAACTTGTTTCCGCATAACGACTAAATCTTCCAAACGAGAAAGGCCAAAGAATCACCTGTCGGCACTAAAACTCGCCAAGTTCCAGTTTACTTTGTGCAGAAGCGCTCTCATCGAATCCGCGAAGCGTGAAGGACGCATGGTCTTTTTCTGACTTTGCATTACTCCCGGTCGGCACGCTCCACTTCCTTTTTCGCGCGTAGTCACCTCACAGGTCCACCGGATTCGTAAGATCTAAGACTTGGAGGGGAGAATTACTTTTACCACCCCCTCCAGTTGGTGCGAGTCGCGCGCCTCTGTAAAGAGGCGAAGCTGAACGTATTACACGCACGCTGCACGTGGAACGATGCGATGGGTGTGAGCGGTATGAGCAGCAAGCTTGTTTCAGTGAGAGAGGTGGCAAAGAAGGTGGAGCAGTAGAATAAAAAAAACTTTTCCTGAAACAGAGGGAGGGGCAGATACTGCCGGCAGAATGAGAGAGTAATCAGCGGCTCTACCTGACCGGGGAAGGGTCTGGAATTTTGGTCACGGGGAAAAAACCGGGAATTTGATTCAGTGATGAGGGTTCTTCATTCGATAGTACTTAAATTATTGTTAAAAATTTTCTGAAATTTTATTACTCTTACACTACCGTCGGCAATCATCTAGAGTCTAGACGGCCAGCGCGAAATTGATGAAGTTCTCTATTGTACCTCGACCTAAACTAGTGTCATGATCTAGGAAAGTTGTAGCAAAAATCTAAAAATAAGAGAGAATAATGTTTGAATTCTTTGGGTTCCCGAAATATGAGCACAAATGTCCCAAGGCTGGGAAAAAATCGGGAATTTAAAATCACCCTGGTAATCGATAGGTAAGAAGAGAGTGAATCTGGTTCCTGCAAATCCTAATTCTTCAAGGGAATTCCCCACAGTCTAACCTTGGTACCGGATCTAAATTACAGTATCATGAAGTAAAAGATCAAAAATCATGTGAACTTCTAAGATTTTCCAAACTATTCGCCAAGAAAACTCATTGTATATTTTAAATCGTTTTAACTCTTTTTTCTTGGAGGTTATAAGTGAGTTCTCGCCTTAAGTGAAAATTACTGACGATCAGACGCAAAAGGAAGAACCGCAGGGTGCAGAGCATCGCGAAGGGTAGATCACCGGAGGCAAGTGCCAAGCCGATCGCGCGACTTAATCTCGCCCCGAAGGAATCCTTCTCGGCCCCGTTCTCGCTTCCGTAATGCGTTTCCTCGAGCATCGGGAAAGTCGAGGAGCAACGAAAGGATCGGATTATCCCCTGGTGCATGGAGTGGGGAAAATAACGAAGGACTCTTCTTAAGCCTTCAGGGTTGAAACCCGTTTCCTGGCAGGAGACGTCGCGCGATGTATGAAGGATGCCTCATGCCTCTTTTCATCCAAACTCCAAAGGATCTTTTCCTATTTTCTTTGACTGACTCTTTCTTTCAAGTCACTAAATATATACTCATTGAGCATCCACTATGATTCGCAGCGAGGATTTCAGGAGCAGTGATGCCGTATAGTTCGATCTCGAAAGTTTTATTGAAATCTGAGGACTTATCCAAGATTCGAGACATCTTTAAAGACAATCAAGTTCAATAATTCTGCAAGTCATCAGGGTAGTATCTATCCATTGTGCTTTCATATCGACACCTCGAGTCTACTTGTCTCTACTTGTCTAGTAATTCGAGACTGCATTATTTCACCCTCTCTGTCAAATCTCAGGTTGCATTTCGAGTAAACATGAAACCCTCGTCTCTAGTCAGGAAACGTTTTCAGAATGTTTCACATTTTATGGGCTTCTATTTTCTGAAGATGAAAGTTGTTTACATAACGAGGTATGCTCTGTTCTCTACTCCATAGGAAAATAAAATCAGAAATATTTTTCCATTTCAGCATAATTGTGGGCGGAAATTTTAAAGGAGGATTATTTGTCGGAGGGGAATTATTTCGGGTGTAATTACACACGAGTAAAGGGAGTTCGGACAGCTGTACGTTTTAGAGAAAGTCAAATTAAGGATATTGGATCAAGTAGAAACTTCTGTTTATTCGTTAAACATGTTTCTTCAAACCGTTGCATATTATTCGGATTATCAAATTCAGACCCAGCAATTGCATTAGCAATCAAGAAGATGAAATTTTCACCAAAAGAGATCAGTTTTCAGAAGAAGATCAATTTTCATTCAAAGACTTGAATTTTCAACCAAGGATGATTCTTTAGTCAAGAGAGAAGAGAAACTTCAAACAAATTGTTGAATTTTTCAACAAAAAGGTCAAGTTCTCTTCAAAACAGCTGAAATTTCTACAAAATAGATAAATCTCTAACTGAAATAGTTAGATCTTCGGTTAAAAAAAATTACTTTTTGATCAGAAATTGGAATTTTCAACAAAACAGTTAAATTTTGATTTGCAATAAAACTGTTTAACTTCCCATCAAGTAGTTGAATTTTAAACCAAAAAGATTAAACTTGAACCAAGAACATTAATTTTCTACCTAAAAAGACGAATTTTCAACAGAACACATTAATTTTCAACCAAATAGATGAATTTTCAACTAAAAAAGATAAATTTTTGACAAAAAATATAATATGTAAGTTTTAAGTTAAAAGAAAAAGAATTTTTGACAAAATAGTTAAATTTTCAACCAAAAAGATGAATTTTCAACTAAACTGATAAATCTTCAATAAGAAAATGAATTTTTAACAAAATAGTTCAACTTTCAGTCAGTTAGTTGAATTTTCAACCAAAGAGTTAAGTTTTCAACTAAAAAAGGTAAATGGTCAACTATATAGTTGAATTTTCATCGAGAAAAGATAAATTTGCAACAAACAAAAAAAAAATTTTTTAATAAAATAGATCAATTTTGAACCAAAACGATGAAGTTTCAACTAAAATGATACTTCTTCTACCAAAAAAAAATAAATTTTTAACAAAAGAGTTTAACTTTAACCCAAATAGTTAATCTTTTAGGAAAAATATAAATTGCCAACAAAAAATGTAATAGTTAAACGAATTTTAATGTTAAATAAAAAACAGTTGAATTGACTCAAAGAAGACGAACTTTTAACTAAATATTTAAATGCTCCACTAAAACAGATTAATTCTGAACTAAATAGTTGCATTAAACAAAAAGATGAAAATTCTACCAAACGAGATAAATTTTCAAACTAAAAAGACGAAGTTCCAATTAATAAAGTTTCTTCAACCAAGAGAGAAAATTCTTTAACCAAATACGAAATTCTTTAATATTCCGCAAAATAATTAAATTTTAAAACAAAAAATTAAATTTGTAACTAAAGAAGGTAAATTTCCAACCAAAAATATAATAGTTCACACTTTACCCAAAAGAATTAGGGTTTAACCAAAAATAGTTGGATTTTCAACCGAAGAAATTAACTCTCAACTAAGATGATGCATCTTTAACTCTTTCTGGAATTTTCGTTTCAACTTTTGCTGATTAAATAATAAATCCGAAATCTGTATTAAAGTGTTGCATATCACTTAAATCCAATTTTGTGATGAAATTGATCAACTGGAATTTACTGCCTAGTAAACAAAAGTGCCTGACGATACTCTAAATCAATTAATGAGCGTGAATGCCTAAAGTCTTTAAATTACAAAAACCTTCGAGGTAAATTAAGTTGATACATAAATTCTGTTCGCCTCTGGAGTTATGATCGGTTCCTGAAACGTCGATGAAACTGATTGTAATCCGATGTCATAAGATCGAACTATGACACCGAACGTCACTAATCTGACAGCGTACCTCTTCTAATCTTAAATATTGAATCTATCCTATGAAATCTAAAGTCTAAAATCTAGAATCTTGATCTGTTGAAAAAAGAGGATCAAGAAAGCTGCTGGGACAAGCGTGTAAAACGGATAAAGGAAGCAGACAGCAAGACGAGCTGCACAGAGGCAACCTGCAAGAGAAGTTCAACAACTGGCTTTAGTAACTCCCGTGGACCAGCGAAGCGTGTAAACGCAGACGCGATGCTTTCGTGCATAATGCTTATAGACCATGCATCCATCCGTCTAGTAAGTGGGCTAAACTAACGCAATAAACAGAAGCTGCTGAACACGCTATTCGTCAAAGAATTAAAGGATCACTCAACACGTGCTGCGAAATTATTATGCACAACTGTCGCAAAACAGAACCACAATTCATCCTCAAAATAGAGATTTGGAAGACTAAACAATCTTCATTTTGTAATTAGATGTAGCACGGTTCGGTTGAAATAACTTCCACCCAAAAGTGTGAACACCAAGAATATTTTTATTGATTTGGATCTGAAATGCCTCACAAGTATTCTCCGATAAAGAAAGCAAAATTATTCCTACACCCTCTGTTATAATCTCATTACTAATTTGTAGAATCATTTTCCCAGAATTTTAAAATCCATTCAGAAACCGTATCTTTAATTCCATCTTCCATTCCCGCGGGATCTAAAATTCAGCGTGGAATTTTAAACGACGAAAGTGAATCCCCCTTTCATTTCTGATCTCATTCTGCGAATGGGTGGGCCTCCATATTTAAAAACCACTGGAAACTCCGCGAGCAGGGAAATCACCGTCGGGAGAATGAGAATGCAAAATGAAGATGCAGAGCGCTTCTGGAATAGGGGCAGGAAAAGAATTCTGAGTTCGGAACTTTCATCGTCGAGTTGGTCTGGTCGGTAGCTCGAATTACAGAACGGAACGGAACAGAATCCGTATCGTAAGATGTGATATTCTGGCTTGAAAATCGCGAGACTTCCCCGGGCATCTGCGTAATTTGAAATACTTGAGGTTCCCCTTCACTCTGAGGAACGGCCCACCCGGTTAATTAATCCTTTAATCATAAAACTTTAGCGACGGTCTATATTTAAATTTCAACGACGGCTGTGGCCTTCTTGGCCGCGTGCTTCCACGCCTTTTGAATGTCGCATCGCGTTCGGTAGACGTGACAAAGGAAACGTTTGGACCTTTTTGTCGGGCTTTCGTTTGAAGCTCTGCCACCATAATTTCTTACTGAAAAAAGTACCATATCTTCCCTGGAGTAACATGCAGTAAATTCTAAAGAGTTTCATTAAACAAGTTCAGTTTCAGTATTTAGCTAGACATTAATATAGAGAAATTAAGTCACAACAGGGTGTCTCTCAGACCAGGAAATTGGGAAAACCGAGAAATGACATTGGGAAATTTCTTTCGGACAGAGCATTTTCCAAGAGAATTAGGCAAGATGCGCCTACAAGAAATGGTTTCGTATTATGACGTTATTTCCATATATCACTCAGCCCTCCTCCTGTATCCAATCCTATCTTATCATCTCCTCATCTACTTCAGCTTCTCTCTCCTATTTCTCCTCCGACCTCCTCCCAGCACTAATTCCCTCCTCCTCACTCCTCATACCTCTCATACTCTACCTTCCCTACTACCCTACTTCCCCTAATCCTACATACCTCCCCTATTCTTTTTCTCCCTACTTCCCCTACTTCCTCTATGTTCTCTCCTCTACTCCCTACTTCTAATCACCACACTTATGATCTCCAACTCGCCTACTTCCCTCCCGGAAAAAATACGACAGACGGACGAACACCCGACCGAAACTATAAAGGGTTTCTGCCTGAGGTTACGAAAACATAAAAATGGAGATTCTATTTTGAAAACCGTGAGAGTAACAGGATTTAGAAATATGAGAGAAATTCGTCCGAGTGAAGAGAATTTTATCCGAAGTCTAGTGAACTGAAAGTGATCCTGATGAAGTCGATCACTGACTGAAAGGACTCCAATAAAGAAACGTTCGTTCGACAGTGCTTGCAGAAGCTGGAGGGAAATTCGAAAAGCGCGTTTCCGAACGAATAACTTCCAGTTCGACGAAAGCCACCGATTTGACTAACAGGACGAGCTAGGACTCGGGGCGATTCATTTTGTCAGATATTGCGCGGAGTTCCCGCGTGTCTACCTGGCAATGAAAATGTACCGCATGCGAGAAACAGAGAAGCTGTATGAGAGGAAAAAGGCAGAATGGTATCACAATGGAAAACGAGTGGATGAGGGTCGTTGCAACAATTGGCGGTGGCGCACAGAAGGGTTCCGGGCCACAGTGCAATCTCGTTCGCGCTCTCTCGGATGAGTGACTCTCTTCTCTTCAGACTCACAATCTCCCTCCTTTCACTCTTCTAGTTTTTATTCAAGACTACTCTCCTCAAACTCGGTGAATTCAGTCCATTTTAATAATTTCTTCGAATTTATAGTTTCGGTCGGGTGTCCGTTTGTCCGTCGTACTATTTTCTTGGGATAGGAGAGAGGACGAGGAACAGAGCAGGGATTAGGGTGGAAAAATATGTGAGTTGGTGGGAGGGAATTAGGAGAAGGGAAATTGGAGTGGGACTAGGGGAAGTTGGGAAATAAAAAGTAGGGATAGGGGTGGGAAGTAGGAGAGAAGTATGGGGAGGGGAAATAGGAGCGTAGGGTAGGGGAAGTAGAAGAAGTGAGGGAAAGGGAAGTAGGCGAGGGGACGTGAGGGGCGGAGTTAGGACGATTAGATTGGATCAGACAGGATGGGATTGGATAGGATATGATATGATAGAAAGAAGTGGTAAGAGAAATGAGCTAAGTGAAATAAGAATATAAACGGTAAAGATTTTAAATACTATGTTAAATAGACCAAAAAACGACTAGAGGAAGATTTTCGCACCCGGAGGTAAGCTCTAGAGTCTAGCGATCAATGACCGAAGATGAACGCGTTCGCACGAAACGATGCTGCTTTGCAAGCGTCTTCCCTTCGCCGTGCTCGTTAGTACTCGCTTCGCCAGTCTCTCTTAATACGTGTTATTCGATACCACTAAAGGTGGTTAAACTGGTAATTGCCTTCACACTTAACAACGTTCGACCGCGAATAATGAATCGACAAGCGCCGCCAAAGTCAAGGAATCAGATTTCATTTGGCACTTATCTTCCAAAAATGTTCTGCACTCAACACCCTTAATTTGTTAGAAATGAGGATTAATTAACCTTTTCGGTTGTTAGAAGTTAGCTTTGGAATCACTTGAAAGTCGTAGAAATTCCTTTAAATCTTATAACTTCTTTTGAAATTCTACAAATCCCTCAGAAATAGTGAAAAAACAATGGCGCCAGTGCGAGGTCTGAGATAATAATTCCACCGGGTAAACTCTTCTTAGATCGGTTTCTAAAATACCTGACGAGTTTTTAGATTACACTGAAATTTTAAGAGAGATGGTGGCGACATTGTCATCTGCGTCCGGTAGAAGGTGGCTGGGTGTGTAGTTAGTGGAAGTAGTTAATTTCCTCTGTCCAAACAGCAGTAATCCCGAGTGACATAAGCCAACTGACGGTCTGCTATAAACCCTGAAGAGAGAACTGGTGTTGGAGGTCAGTGGGGGGTTAAAGGTCCACCGGTGTGTCTCACTCCGGATAGATCCTGCCACCAGCAGCGAGTGGGTTTCTGATTCCCGCAGGAACCGGCAGTCGACAGTTAACTCACTTTTAACTAATTTCAATGTCCAGCTAACCACTAACCGAGTACCAGCAGAGCTAAAAGGATTTCGATTTAGATTTTAGAATTTAGAGCTAGAGCATAACACCCGCGCGGTCGTCCCATTACGGATCATCCTAAGCCTATTGGTTTAGGATCCTCAGGGTCACGGAACTTATTGTTCCCTAATTGTTCGTGTCAGTGCTGCTTGACAGGCCATTTTGACAGCCTTTCCTTTTTGACGTGACGAGCCACTTTCCAAGTATTGTTCCAAAAGGAGCACTAATGCCGAATTGTATACGCATGCTGTGGAAAGTATTTACTTTGCTAACGAGGTGAAAGGATTTTCCAGGTCGGAGTCGAAGAGAAACATTGTAGGAAGAAAATGTAGGGAAGAAGAAAGGGTCGGCTTTGATAAATTCTAAAATATACTGTGTGGGAAGCTAGAAAAAATAACAAGGCAACTTCTGTCAGAAACGACGAGAACACCTGCGACCCTAGAACTTACACACATGTTAATTGATAGGTAGTTGAAAAAAGCCGTTTAATCATTTACAATCTACATAATTACAAACCGCCCATAAAAGTTCTGGTGAAGACACCAAAAGGAGCGGAGCAAGTTTTTTCACCACCTGTCACTAGACAGTGACACTACAGTCATTCATTTTTCGAATTTAATTAGAGTCGCACGCCAAAAGAATTTCTCGATACTGATTAGAACGAAAGATGCCTTGATGTCGAGAACGATTTCGTTACTTCGATCGGCAATAGATTACAAACTGTATAATTGGTGATGATTCAATTCGTTCAAAAATTTCGATTGGTTTCTCTCATGAATTTATGTAGCTTAGATTAAATTATCAAGGTTCTTCATCATAAACTCTTTAAATGAAACGTCTGTTTACCTGTTTCTCTTCGCTGCCGAAAATAAAGCGCCTTTTCTTCTCGATTTAATCTCTTATCGTCCACACCTGTAACAATTAAAAAATTCCCGTAAAAATAAAGCTACAAAAATCATACGAATGTCTAATAGAATAAAAAAAGTAATTGTCGCTCTCTTGAGGAGATAAAAAAACAGTAACTCACTCATTTGTGATAAGCAGTGACCTAAATAAAATGATATCTCCCACGCATGAAAGATAGGCTTTCCCTGAATCCGACTTAGGGGCTATCCATAAACTACGTTACCAATTTGAGGGAGTACGTTTCGTGATAATAAATTTTAAGAAAGTTTGCGAATTTACGAAAGTTGCCTCTGCAAACATACGATTCAATAATAACTTAAAAATAAATTTGAAAACCACTTTCCTAATTGAGACTTTTTCCCCTATTGTTCAGAGTCCTTAATTTCTCTATTGTAATTGATTTCCTGATTTTCTGTCGAAGCCTGAACACATAGTAAATATTTCTTCTCCCTTCTTTGCTCTCTTTCCACGTCGAAAAATATTTGCATTCAACTAGTAGATGTGGAAGAACACGCTACTCGACTGCTCGTTACACCCTGTACTTGGCATGTGTATCTATTTGCAGGGATCTTCAGGATACGAATTTGCGATATTATTTCGAGGGTAGTAACGCTGCCAAAAATGTTGTCCTGGGGCGTTCCCTACTTTTTCTCTCTATTTATTCTGTTCTCTTCTCTAGCGATGAAACCAGGAGGTCGCGCCAATGGGACCTCTCTTGATGGATGGGGTCGATGAAGTTTCCCGCTCCATAGATACCAAATGTAGACCGGTCGTTTCTCTATTGTCTATTCCATATAGTCACCACGCGATCATTTGTTTCATTCGGGATAATTATCGCCCATGTGCACCCCACATCACTCGTATCGCAATTAATCAGAACATTTTTAACAAGAAACATTAACATGGAACAGTTGAATTCAACCAAAAACTTTTTGATAAATTTTCAACCAGATAGATTCGTTTTTTAACAAGAATATTAATTTTCCACAACGGAAGATGAATTTTCAACAAAAAACATCAAATTTAAAGAAAAGAGTTCTATTTTGAACCAAGGATGAATTTTAAACCAAATCAGCGATATCACGTGACTGCAACTTCTTAGGAAAAGGAGAATGTAAATCAATTATCTTTCAAGTTTTAATGAACGATCATTCTGAAGAGAGAAAAAGTTTTAATGATCTGTGAACGTTTCTTGTATATAAAACAAGCATTAAATGGAGATTATTACTGTCCGTGAGTCTGGGTGGAGCACGGTGAGTAAAAAATAAAATGGCTCTTAAAATAGGCGCCCTTAAACTTGAAATCCTAAAACTGAAGAACATAAAACCAGAGTCTCTACTTTTAAGAATCTTTTAATGAAAATTAAACCATAGGCCGTTGGTTGAACGATTTCAGCTCAAATAGGGACTCCTGACCCTCTTTCTGTTTAGAATTTGCCTACAGGGAAATCTATTAATTCAGCTCGCCCACCCCTGCCTAGAAACACCATCTGGCAACTGGAGAACGAAACGCACGTTGGCGAACTCGATTCTCGTGAGCACAGAGGCTATATGGTTCAATTGAAGCCTATTTACTCTCATTTTTTTCAAATCCAGACCTAAAGGCTACGACTTTCAGTTTGAGAACCACTGCTGTCGACGACCGATCGCTTTCAATTAAAACTTGCACGTCTGTCTCGCAAAGTTCTACGAATACGAGAGTTTCCAGCAATTTTGAAGAAACGATGCCTACGATCTTTGCACTCTCTTAACTCTTCAGACTTTACAAAATGAAAATTATGAAAGAAGAAAAAACATCACAAATTTCGAAGGGTAATTTGTTCAAAAGAATTAGCAAAAATTAGTTAAAGTGGGCGTAATGCGCCTACAAAAAACTGTTTCGTAGCCTAAGAGGTCTGTCCGGAAAGTATCCGACCACGTGCTCTAACTTTGTACCTAATTTTGCTATTGTCAAAAATTATTATTTACGATTTAGGAAAGACCTCTATGAGGCCCCCTACTACGTGACAAGGATCTGCGAATCTTCACTTGACTTATATACGTGTTTGCGTGAACGTCTAACTACGTACGCGTCGCATTTGAGGATGACGGAACGCACCGAACAAAGAGTGTGCATTAAATTTGGCCAAAAACTTGACCACTCATGTTCGGAAACCTTCGTTATGATTTGGAAAGTGTATGGCGATGAGTCTATGTCTATGACTGATACTCAAATTGAGACCCTCGCCCTGGCAAGCCCGCCACGGCCAAAAAACCTCAACATTGGTTCGGAAATTTCGAGCCAAAATTTGAGGATGAGCCGCATGGCTGGAAAATTCGTTTCACTGCTGTATATATTATTTCATCCTATAGCTTTATTTGCCACTAGAGATCAATTTGTTCACCAAGGTCGCTTTTCCCCTTCGACCTTATTTGCACAGACTGAACTATTCTTCAGCCGCTGAATAGCTGTTGAAAGGGAGCTGACTGACCGGGAAGTTGAAAAAATTCGCATCCAACATCCTCTATATTGAGTTTACACACCCCGCAGCGCGTACACGATGCATACAAATAAGCTCGTAACCACGCACGATGGCTTTTGGTTTGAATAGTTTGCACAGTTATTAACCAAGCTCGAATTCGCAATGGCCCGTTAATTCCAAGCCTTCGTTTGCTCAGCTGCAGTCGATTACAAAAAGGGCTGCAATTCCATAAGAGGTCAGGCTAGGGTAACAAGTATCAGATAATATAGATTCTTTTTTCTGATTATAAATGTGCAATCACTCATCCGGCTCTGTTTTAAAACCCTTGAACCTTATCGATCCGACGCATTAAAATGCATTAGGATCCTAAATCTTGAATCTCGTCGATGCAGAGGAAAAATCGAGGTGGTATTAAAACGACACGACAGCCATCTGCAGCAGCTATAGCCTGCTTTAACGAGGGGTGAGAACTACCCTTATTACATTTATCGTCACGTTATGATCTTTAAATGTCAGACTCCGTGCTACAAGCTCGACTTGAGAACGATAACAGTGAAGTTGTGATTAGAAAAGGCTTGACGTGATAAAAAAAGTGTAATTTTTTCCGGTCACGAGATTTCTTAATTTTAATCTTTGTAACAGCGATTTTTTTGTAAGGAAAATCATTTTTTGTTAAGAGAGTAGGAATACCAAACTTTTTTGTTCAGAAGTTTGATATCTTTTCCTTTAATGTCAACAAAGTCCGATAGGATCATGATTAACAATAAATTGGAAACAAATAATTTTAAAACTACGATATCGTAAAAAATGTTGATGATCAAACGCTAAAGACACGATTTGCTAACATTTCAGATTATATTATATATTAAAGAAAATAGTAGAGACGTTACGAGGTTTGTTAACTTTATCTGTGTCAACAGAGATTGCTTCACATTTGGCTTTTAGTCTTTTTTATCCTGATTCTACACATCAGTCATACAAATTATTTTCGTCTCACATTATTTTCTACTGTGAAGTGTTCGAACAACCGTGAACAGAAAAAATGACATATGAGATTGATGTGTCAACTCTGAAATTAAACTCCCGCCATTGCTAATGAAGTAGCGGCAGAGATGTATTTCTATTTTAACGAGGAGGATTCGAAAATTCTTGGGTATACCAGTTGCGGGATTTCATTGTAAAATAACGAAAGGCTAATGAGCTTCAGAGGGAAAAGCGAGAAAACGTATATACCTGCGTTTACATTCATTTATAATTAGAAGCGTCAAGCTTTTGTCATCTGTTCCAGAGAAAGCTTCATAGAAGGCGATATCCTTATTCGAATCACGTAGAGCCGAAAGTTTCATCTTCTTGTTTTGTTTGCGATTTTTTTTTACTCATTTTGTTTTATTTCTGCTCTCGTTATTTTTAATTTCTGCAGCATTAGTTTCCCTTATTAACTTCTGACTGTTTTCTCATTATTGCCTTCAGACGCACGCTTAATGGTTATGCTTATGACTTCCTACGTAACCAAATTCAATTTCCAAGGGACCGCCCGTGATGCTCAATTTTTGCTCCCCTTTAGCTCCGCAAACTCCAGAATAGCCTCCCTTCATGATCGCATGTAAGAGACGATGTTTTACGACACGAGTGGAAACTACTGCCGGCCGAGCGAATAATTATAGTTTGCGAGAAGCGTGGCCGCTGTGCGCTTACAAAGGAATAATTCCGACGTGACCGTGAAGAATCAACGGTTTCCAGACCCTTATGCCCTATATCTATAGCTCTCTTCTGTAACCTCCCCCTTTTTTTGACACGTCCAGTACCATCTTTCACAATACCAAAGAAAGCCGATCTTTCGTAAATCGTTCGATTTGTCAAAATTAATGATGCCGATTTTTATGATTTATTTAGAGGGTCGATCTAATTTGGGGGTAATCCGACTGTAATGTGAATCTGTTTCTCGAAGGGGAGCAATTGAAAAGGTAAGCTGCGTCAAAAATTTCATTTATCATTTCTTTTCATAAATTTCAGTGTCTACCTGGACGAAAAAACAATTGTCATTCTGAGTATGGGTGAGGGATAAAGAAATGAATTATCACAAAATATCATGTGAAGAACTATAATTTTGACTTTGGAACAGGAAAATTCATGAAGAATTATGATTTAGTCTTGGAACAGGTAATTTTTTATATGGAGCGGAACATTTTGGAACATAAATTTAGGTAATCCAACTAATGTGAATCTGCTTCTCGAAGGGGAGAAATTGAAAAGGTGAACTGCGTAAAAAGTTTCACTCCCTTTCATAAATTTCAGATTCTCTTTTATCCTGGTATTTACTATGGAATTGAGAATAGTCAGTGTAGTTTTGACTTTTATTTAGAAAAGTACTTTTCCGTAAGACGTACGATCAGGATATCTAATTCTAATTCTGAGTTGGGGCAAGGGATTACAGTAAAGAATCATTTGGCGTTTGGGAAAGGACATTTCAGGAAGGAAATTTAATTTTAACAATTGGGACAGGAAATTCCCGTGAAGAATTATAATTCTGACTCTGTAACAAGCAATTTCCGAAAAGAATTAGAATTTCACACTTGAGCAGAGAATTTTCTAAAATAATTGTATTTCCGAGATAGAACTGGAAATTTCTTTAGGAGGAGTTTCCTTAAAGAATTATAATTTGAATTGGGACAGAGAATTTTTGAAAAGACTTTTAATTTGGACTTGGAAGAAGGGGCAACAAAATCCCTGCTGCAAGTCAGAAATGGTTACAATTTGAATGTTCCATGTTCCAAATTTTAGGGAAAGGTGTTGGGAACAGGGAATTTTAAAAATGAATTATAGTTTTTAATTGGAACCGATAATTCTTAACGAGAAACAGGAAATTTTAGTGAATAATTTTAATTCTGATTGATAAAATGGGAATTTACAAAAACCATCCCTGCTCCAAGTCAGAATTCGTCAGATGTTGAAAACCCCTTCTTCTACATCAGAATTTGTTTGAATTTAAAAATTCTTTTTTGTTTTCAAATTAAAATTTGTCAGGATTTGAAACTTCCCTATTCTAAATTTTATAAAAAGGGAAGCTATTACAGTTCTGAATTATCAAATATAAAATGTGGTAAATTAATGCACCATTAAACCCTGTTTACCCTCTGCTTTCGACAACATTTCTTACTGTGCCGACTTAGGACAACTCTTCCCTAAATATTAATAATTTGAATATGCAATAATTTAAGAGTCCGTTATCAGTTGGTTGTTGTAATATCCTAAATAGATTAGGTTGACCTAAAAAATTAAACAAATGACCTGGAAATCTAGAATCCGAATTCGTCCCATGAATCGCCACCCTGTTTTATCTTTTGCATTTGAAAAATCTCTGTGACAGTATAGTGGATGAAATATTTGTTTAAAAGCTCTTTCGTTAGAATAATTTGAGGTAGGTAGAGACTCATAAAAGGGTTTTTTCCAAGCGAGTTATTTCGGTGATATATAAACGATGCGGATCGCTACTCGCTAGGAATGGGGTCGCTTTGAAATTCCATCTTGTAACCTTCGTCTCGGCGATATCGGCATTATACGAGCATGGCGTGCACTGTGGTGATATTTAAATGTGTGAACAGCCACCCTGTGCTATCTCCAATCGTATATCGCGGATATTCGAGAAGCCGATCGGCCCTTACGCAACGGGAGGAGGATCGGTTTCCGATAATCAGAAACTGAACACGCGTCGTTCAGGGATCCTCTGAACGACCCGCGTGAGCAGGGAAAGATAAAAAGAGGAGAGAAGGAGTAAAAAAAAATAAGCATGAAGGTAAAACCTGACACTAATGCACCCACCAACGTTACCAATTTGAGGGTGAGGGGCCTCGCCAAAAATTAGTTTTGTTTACTTTTTCCGAAATTTCCCCTATGAAATGTTAGGTAAAATTCCCTAACATCTGGGAAAATTCCTGAACTATTCGAAATTCTCCCTACGAAACGTATGGCAAAATTGCCTAACATTTAGGAAAATTCCCGAACTTTTCGAAAATTTCCCTACGAAATATTAGGTAAAACTCCCCAAGATTTGGGAAAATTTCCGAACCTTTCGAAGTTTTTTCTATGAAATGTTAGGTAAAATTCCCTAACATTCGGGAAAATTCCTGAACTTTTCGAAATTTTTCCTACGAAATGTATGGTAAAATTCCCGAACTTTTCCAAAATTTCCCTACAAAATATTAGGTAAAACTCCCGAACATTTGAGAAAATTTCCGAACCTTTCAAAATTTTCCCTACGAAATATTAGGTAAAATTCTCGAAATCTTAGGGTTATTAGCTTCCCCAACTTCTTCGGGAAAATTCCCCAAAAATTTCTTACAGTGATAGATGACGTCTAGTTCACTCTTTCCTCTATTTCTCTCCTTTTCCCTTTTTTCAAAAAGTCTTATGTTTTCCCCTGTTCTTGAAAAACTTTCCCGTTTTCTCGCTTTATCACTAAAGGGCGAACTTAGTTAACAGAAACCAATAAGATAATCGAACTTTTTTTACTTAAAAGTCTAAATTTCATCTCCTTTGGTTGAAAATTCTACTATTTGGTTGAAAATTTAATTATTTTGCTGAAAATGCAACTATTTTGTTAAAGAGTCGTCTTTTTTTTAAATATAACTACGTGATTGAAAGTTGAACTACTTTGTTTGAAATTAGTTTTTTTGTTCGAAGATTCATTTTTTCCGTTAAAAATTTAACTATTATGTTGAAAATTTCTTTTTTTTTTGTTGAAGATTCATCACTGTAGTTCAAAATTCATCTATTTGGTTGAGATTTGAACTATTTCCTTGAAAATTTATATTTTTAATGGAAAATTTATATTTTTAATTGAAAATTGATTTCTTCTACTTGAAAATTAATTTTTTCGTCGAAAATTTGTTTTTTTTTAAGCAAAAAATTAATCTTCTTGTCAAATTTGTCTTGCTTGAAAATTCATCTTTATTAGTTTTAAATTAACTCTTTTGTTAAAAATTCATATTTTCAGATTAGGAATTTAACTGTTTTGTAGAAAATTCGTCATTTTAGTTAAAAATTTGAGAATTTGATTGAAAATTCAACTATGTTGGTAAAAAATTCAACAACTTGGTTAAAAATTAAACCTTTTTTTCGGAAATTTAACTATTTGGTAGGAAATTAATTTTTTCATTGAAAATCATATTTTTGAGTTAAAAATTAATCTTTTTTGTTTCATACTTCAACAACTTTGTTGAAAATTCATGTCTTTGTTGAAAATTAGCCTTTTTGTAGAACATTATTCGTCTTCGTGGAAAATTCATCTTTTTAGTTGAAAATTTAAGTATTTAGTTACAAATTCATCTTTCTCGGCTCAAAATTCAACTGCTGGGTTAAAAGTTGAACTGCATTGTCAAAAAATAATCATTTTTTAAATATTTTCTTCTTTCGTTAAAAATTCATATTTTTGGGTAGAAAACTAATTTGAATTGTTGGCTCTTTTTGATTGCGGATTCATCTATTTTGATTAAAATTTGTCCTTTTTGGTTGAATTCAACTGGTTAAAAATGTTTTTGTTTTTTTTAATTTTTGAAAGTAATTTTTAAAAATGAAAATTTAACTATTACTTTTTTGGTTTAAAACTGGTCTTTTTTGGATGAAAATTAAACTATTTACTTAACAATTTATCTGTCTTGATTGAAAACTAACTTTCTGGTTGAAAATTCATATTTTTGAAACTGAATATATAACTATTCCATTTTTGGTTGAAACCTGATCTTTTTCAGTTAAAAATTTAACTATTTGGTTAAAGATAATTATTTTGTTGAAAATTGAACTCTTTTGTTAAAGTTTTCTTTTTTTTTATTTAAAATTCAACCGTGTTGTTGATAATTCGTCCTTTTAGATTGAAAACTCATCTTTGTTAGTTGAAATATATTTCTTGGTTGGAAATTAATTTTTCTGCTGAAAATTCAACTTTTCGAGCAGCAAATTCAACCTTCTTCTAACAAATTTGTCTATTTGGCTTGAAAAATTTATTTGTTTAAAAATGAAACTCTTATTAAAAATACAATTTTTTTGTTGAAAATGCAATTATTTTGTTAACGCCATCTTTTGTGGTCGTAAATGTAATTCTTTGTTAAAATTTGGTCATATTGGATGAAAAATTCATCTTTTATGATAGAAAAATAACATTTTTCGTTAAAACTTAATTTTTTTCTTAAAAATTTAACTATTTGGTTAAAAGTTTAACTGTTTTGTTAAAAATTCGTCTCGCCATTTATGGCTGGCCCCTCACGCAACAGGAGGAGGATCGGTTTCCGATAATCAGAAACTGTACACGCGCCGAGAGGATCCCTGAACGACCCTAGTGAACAGGTAAAGATAAAAAGGAGAGAGAAAGAGTCCAAAAAAAGGAAAGAAAAAGAAGCATGATCGTAAAACCTGACACTAACGCACCCAACAAAGTCCGGCCCATTCTGCAACAACGCAGAAATCCTATTAGCTTGTGTCGTTAGTCAAATCGCTCGGAACCGGCCAGTCGAAACGAAACCGGGCAGTAAAACATCAACGGCTCCGACAAGTGCGAAAAATATCCGCGGCTTTGCAATAAACACCGGTATTAGCAGATCTTTACGATATTTGTAGCACTTGTTCGCCATGAATAGGAAATTGAACTGGAAAATATATTAACGCCGATTTTCGACTTTAGATAACTTGTTTATCATCCGGATGGTAATTACTTTTTCCGTGTTGCCACACGGGAAAAAAAGTTGAGCTGAGGATCCTAAGTCATTCCTCATAACAGCTCAACCTATAGCTGGAAACGAACGAAGGAATTTAGAAAGATCCCTGGATCAGCCAATGTGTATATCCCTAAATTCGGAATCATGCTGAATTCAGGGATATATTTTTCAACTTAGCAACTTGGTCAAAATTTCTGATTACCGAAACTAACTAACTTTTGTAGCTAGTGCTAAGCAACGTAATTGTACCTTCGGGCTTTATTTCCATCCAGATAATATGTTCATTAAGTTTTATCCAGCTAATCAAGCACGTGCATGCAAGCTAAACATAAAATCGAAAGTGCATTTGCATTAAAAAGAAAATTAAATTTGATACGAGTCAGTAGCCGAGTGAATGGAGCACTGAACTCATAATTGATAAATAATCTTGATGAATAGTTCAATACTGTTTATTAGATACCACGAGCTTTTTTCGCGATATGAATCCTTGGATGAAAAAATTGAACTCGACAGTACGTGCGGAGCGTCTCGCATTGAAACACGGCTTATCTTATGTAGACTTATCAGTCCAAGTACCTGATATTTTGTAACATAATCTTTATTGCACTTCTCGTCTAGAGTATGTTTATATCTTGGCATCTCTGGAGCCCTGGCTGACATTACGAAGCGATGACACGTTCTTCGTGTTATGAAACTTTTTGATTAACATCACAAAACCGGGACGTCGTTGCCCGGAAAGGATAGCTTGTGAATTCGGGTTGCCTCTCTGTTGCAACAAAGCTCAGTTTTCCTTTTTCTCTTTATTTTATTTTTCTCCTGCTCCCTCCCTATCTAATCATATCCTTTCGTTATTAGCTTTGTCGCTCTATGATTAATGCTGGGTGAACTTCGGAAAATTGGTCCGCTCGAAAAAACGTCAAATAAATGCCCGTCACGTGCCCACAGGACGTGCCTACGGGTGTTGATGAAACTTCTGGGAGGTTTGTTTCTGAGGGCGTAGGATGAATGAGGGGTGGAGGGGGAGCACGTAGCAAATGTGACAGGAAGAGTTCGCGTGCCTCTAACGCAGACGCACTTTGCCAACATCCGGTAACTAACCGCGAGGTTAACAAACTTTCCTTAACTAATTTTAATCAGAATCGCAGGTTTTCGAATTATTTCGCAGTATTAAAGAAAATTTTCGAGGATTTTTGTAAGGTATCTAGGATATCAATGATATTTATTTAGTATGGCCTGAAATTGCAATTAGAGAACTCGTTTTAGAAATAAAGCGTTGCAAAGAAAGGCAGTGGTTGCAAAACAACTATTAGTAACCAACTAAATATTTAAAAATAAAGCATGGAAGAAAATGTAGTATACATGTTAGAGAATGTGACAACAATCCACGTTTGGTTTCAAATTCCAGTGCTCGATAGCAAACGAAGAAATCGTCGCGTTGTGATGGCGACCGGAAGAAGAATAAATCGTCTTAATATCGACTTTCACGCGGGGTAGCCCTCTACTTCCTGCAAAGGAAAAAATATTACTGCTCATTTCCGCGAGGCACCCTACCACCCTGACATATTATAGACATTCCTTGCTCTGGGGTGAACCTTTGCCAAAAAAATCAATAACATAGCTATACTCTAATAATGCGATGCAATAAATAATATCGCACAAATCATTCGCAATAAATAAGACTAGAGTCTACAAACTATTTCACTAATGTACAAGATATTTCACTTTTCAGATAGAAAAAAATGTCTTGAGGCGAACAAATCTATTCTCTTAGATAGGGTAAAACTTTTAGTAACTGAATTTGGAATAATGAATTTGAAGGTTTTGTTGTTTTCCAAGCGTTTCTTGATATTCCAATTTGATTACTGCCTACAATCGAAACACCTATCTCTATTTTCTGATCCAGGGATCATCAATCTTTCTAAATTTCTTCGTTCGTTACAAGGAATAATTTATGTTCCACAGCTCAACATTTTTTTCCATGTACTCATCGATAAAATTCACCGACAACTGTTATCTTTTTCTGAACTCTTTTCCGCGAATCAGCTGCTCTGGAAATCAGATTCTTCCTTTTTGCAAAGAGTTTGGAAGAAACATTTTGCCTACAAAGGGAGGCGCTCTTTCGTTTACGACTGTGTGCACACGGAAGCAGGGTACCATAAACTTTTCCACTAAGAGGAGACATACGTTAGGGGTGTGGAGGGAAATTCAACAATCGCATACATTTTTATGTTCCTTTCGTGAGGTTGCAAAGTATGCACAATAAAAATAAATAAAAAAGGGAATCAGAGGAGGAAGAGTCCTTTTGCCAGTCAGCTAACGATAACGTCGCACGATCGAGCGGAGTTTATTTTCCTTTCTTGACAGCCCGACTGGCTCTACCTGTAGCCCGTTTCTCCTTTCCCCAATTTGCGACTTACTGGACTTATTTCGACTCGAATGACAAACCTTTCGTGAGGCAAAGGGTCGATCCGAATTTCGCCCTTTTTATTGTCTTCTTCCCCGCCGTGAAATACGCAATTAACTCAAGGAAATGTTTCGTCTAAACATACTCTGAAATTAATTAGAAATGAAAATACAGTTATGGTCCTTAAGGGCCGTTCATAAACGACGTTACCAATTTTGGATTATTTTTGACCACCTCCTTCCCTCAAATTGGTAACGTTCTTTGTGGTAGGCCCCTTATATCTTTATTTGTTTTAAGTCTTTTAGTGACTCATTTAAGTTGTCTTGGTACCAAATAAGAGAATCCATTTACGACGGCAAGGAAATTCCAAGTCGTAGGCGTTTAGCTTGGCATCGGGAGCTCAGAAGAAGGACCATTATGCCCATCTGCTGGCCTAACAAGACGTAATTGAAATCTCTCTACGTATGTCCCGGTTTCTCACGTAGGGTCACAATTGGCTTTATTATCGTGTCTGTCCTGTGTATATCGCGATGCTAAGGCGCCAGGCTTTGTCATATTCCTTCGACTCATCCACATCAACAATCCACATACACATCTACCTTGTCCTATCTTTCCTTATAAGAAGGCAAACACCCCGTGAAAGCGTGTGTACAAATATGTACTGGCCCACCCATTTACATACGTCTTTTTTCTCTTCGGACCTGATTGGATATAGGATATAACACGTCGATGAGTATCGGACGCATATT
Source organism: Andricus curvator (assembly GCA_932195095.1). NCBI lineage: Eukaryota > Metazoa > Arthropoda > Insecta > Hymenoptera > Cynipidae > Andricus > Andricus curvator. The sequence continues at coordinate 249,701 of CAKNYM010051656.1, read as the reverse complement.
CAACTTCCATCACCGTAGGCGACAATATTCTCGTTAGGAGTTTATATTTCTTAGCCGGTCGTTACACCTCATGAACGGATGTGTCCAAACTCGATCGCTCGTAAAAAATTCACATTGGCGTCGAGCTTTAGAAAGTATTTCGGCGTTGTGCAGAAAAAATTACAGATAAGTTTTTTGTGCATTAGTTCTAGATAAGAATTTTCTATAATATCGTAATTTGAAGTTTTCAGTCGAATTATTGACTTTGTTATCAAAATTTCTTACAAATAGGGCAAACATAGGCCAAAAATAGACCTGGACCAGGAAATGGGCCATAAATAGAGTTGGAAAGAGGTAGGATGCTTAGCAGATAATTCCTAAGGATCTTCTAGATTTGAATCAGGAAATAACCGACAATATTCTCGTTAGCAGTATTGAAAAAAATCGCAAGCGAGATCATCAGAGATTATTCGAATTGATTCTGCTCTACTATTCAATCTCTCTCAGGAGTCAAGTTTATTCATTTGCGATAATTCACTTGAGAACGTCTGGAAATGATATTGACAGTTTAGTAAGGTGACTGATCTGTGCGCAATGAGTCCTGACAGCTTCAATTTATTCCAGTGAAATCTCTTCCTATCTCGCATTGCACATTTAATCAATCTTTTTCAAAAATGCAAGCAGAATACATCGCGGTTCTGAATGATTTGACATTCACCATTTGGTGAAATTTGAATCCATCTAAATTAGGAAGAATTGCCAACTCTTCATATTTGCTTAATAGTTTATATATTGAGATTTTGTCATAAAAACAACTGCGGGATGTCACCAGGAAATGGCCAGTGTTTTGGCGGACTCAATACGAAAGTCCGGCAAAAGTCCCGTTTGCTCTGAAGACACGGAGCGACCCAAGGAAGACCGCCTTCTGCATCATCCCCGCGATTCTCTCGTTATTTCGTACACAAGCAGGGATGCTCTTCTGGCTATGAACAAGTAAAGGCTTTGTACCTATATAGATAGGGTAGGTGTGAATAATTGAGCAACGTGTAAGAATGAGATGAATATGCAAGAAAAGGAATTTTTCTGTTGAAGACTTCTATCAAGAAGGATCGTATTTCGAGCAAGTCGAGTTAACGAGTCGATACATTTTCAAGACCGACACCAGCAAGTGATCCAAATTGGCTCTTGCAACCATGCATCTATATTCTATCAGCTCGAGTCTCGACGGTGAGCTGTAAATCGTATTCCTGGAGCGTTAATACATTAACCTGCTAACCCACGCGCTTTGGTCGCGATGTTTGTCAATACATGGCTTACATAGCTCGCATGCCTTTCGATGCTATGTACTATGTAGAATCGAGAATATCGAGATCTCCAGTCCCCAGCTATTGAGAATCGATCAACAAGTAAGAGCGATCCTTCTCATCGCTCGACTTACTTCCTCTCGGGAATTTCTACCAGCCATCGTAAACTCTCCTTATCGATTTCGCAAAGTCATTAGTTACGTTCAGGTCACTATCATGCTTATTCATACCTACCTCGACTTTAAAAATGACAAGGATGTCAATGGTCATCAATTGACTGACAAAAATATGTACTTTTAAATTAAAATCGTTAAATTTGCAGCCAAATAATAAAATTTTAACTAAAAATATAATCATCAGAAGGTGGCAAACTTCATTTTCAAAATTCCCTAATGTTTTTCTGACCAATTTGTCACTTTCCCTGACAGCAATTTCAAATTAAAATTTTTAATTTGATATCCTTGACATTTATTTAAAGTCCCTTTCATAGAAATTCCCTGACTATTGCAAGATTTTTTTTAAATCCCTCACTTTTCCCTGACCAATAAAATCCCCTGACTTTTCCTTTATATTTGTAAGTAAGAGGGTTGATCTTGAAGGGATTTTCCTTTTAAACCGCAATGAAAATAAATTAAAAGTTCTTTCGATTCACTAAGAATGATTAAGCAAGACTCGGATTTGATCAGAGCTTTGATAAACTTTTTCGCTCTCGTGTCCCCGCTCACGTAAGGAGAGATCAAAGGAGATTAGCCGAGGGTTTCTCATCGTCGAAACTAATGGGAATAATGATTTTCATTAGCATGTGCCGTTCAATCGAGCTTTTCGCATTGGAGGCAAATGCTACTTCGGATGGACGAATCGCGTGGTAGTCGGCTCATCCATCAATCGGGGAGCTACTATACGCGAGCACCTGCGTACCTGTGCGCTTTGATTAATGATAAACGGGTAAATGCACCGATCGATCCACATACCTCGTTGAAAGAGATGAAATATCCTGTTCGCTGTGCCATTAATGAAAAAATCTTTTGTCATTAACTAATTCTCCTTTTAGTTTCAGGTGCGGACTTTGCCTCCTCCCTTGTACCTTAAAGAGTTTAAACTTTTAATATGAATCCGTTCAAGGTGCAGATTATAACCAATCTTAGTACAACTCAAGTTTGGAGAATACATTAATATCCCTTAATCAAGCGAACAGACAACGGTTGGATGTTTACTTGCTCAATTTCTGACTGCAGAGTTAGCAATCTGAAAGTGCAAGTTCTTCATTAAGGCAGAAGTTCTCGGGGCATCGGATGCGTGAGAGGGGCTAATTACAGCCCGAAAAGTGAATCGGTGCAGCATAAATAACGGCGTTTCCGGGTCGTTAATCGCCAGCGAGGAGTTTCGCACGTTATCTAGCCTCGTCTGTCTATGTAGCTACATAGACACAACGGCATCAGATGTACGTGACCGAGTAGACCGTGACAGAGGTGTGCTAGTCGAAAACGAGGGGTTAGGTAGTTCGCACTGGGGGGTTTTGAACATAGCACCAGAGATATACTCTGGAACTCTGACAAAACTTGGACGTAATTACTCGAGCAAACCCCGTGTCTCGTCATAGTTATCTCCATTACGGCTTCTGCAGCTACGAAACTGTTGTTGCTTCCTTCATCAGCTAATCAGCAGACCTCTCTAAAGATTCTAAAAGTCCAGTTACAGGCAACTGCAACTACAGTACTGAACCAGATCACTTAGCTCTTGACATCAAGGTCTTCATAAACTTTAATCTTTCTTCATCTTTTGCATCAATAATAAAACGCATTCCTAATTAGAGGCAAGTATACCAAAATGGAATTCGACTTAAGAGTCTTCAACGACTTTTAAGAGAATTTCTCAAGTAAAATAAAAACTTCTCTTATGAAATTCAAAGCAGGAGGACCCTGAATAAATAAGTTTTAAATCAGGACTAACGGAAGTTATATGATGGGGTGTGTTTCCCATAAATACAACTCGACGAAGTAATGGTGCGAGCGGTTTTTGAAGCAGTGCTCAATAGCTTATATTTGCTTTCTTTCCCACTCGTGTGCTTCGTTCAGATGAAGGAACGAAGAAAAGGGCCTTTATTGTGCACTTCGGAGTTTGCCGAAGAATTCTTATTACAAGATTCGCGCTCGAAGAAATCTCATTACCCCCGAAGCAGAATGGAATCGTGTTCGAAGAAAAGTTCGGAGACGAACTCAATGGACTCGATGCCGAAGGGAAATCGAAAAAGACAGCACAGGTCTCCAATGACAAGTCGCTCTCAACGAGAGGCGCTAGTAATGTCTAATGCATAAAAAGTGCCTCAGTTGTGACACTGATTCCTATTTTCTCAAACCAAATATCAACTCTTGGAAAGAGGATTAAACTTGAGGTAAAAGTCGGAATTACCATTTGGATTTAGAGACACTAGAACTTAAATAAAATATCCCTCTTAAAAGATTCCCCTAAAAAATTCAATCTCCATCGATCTGCAGAATCGAATTCGATTACTTGAAGGTATTACCTCTACTACATAGGCATTCAGAGGAAAGCAAAGTCGTTTACAAGAGGCGAGCTTAATTTCACGAGAAGGATCCCAGAAACTAAGTTAACGGAAAGGTGTAAATCGACTCGGCGGATGCTCGGGAGGAAACTTCGAGTTTTGAGAGTTCTGTCCTTATCTTTTACCATCCCAGGCTGCAAAACTTGACAATTACGGTTCTGAAACTTCGATAAGAACCTCGGAATCTCACTTTTCTAGACTCGTGTGCTCTTTTAATCTTCAGGAAAATATTTCACATTGGTACAGTATTACAATGTAACTTCTATTTATGTAAACAAAACAAAAAGTTTCTCTGCCTCCACAAGTTGTTCTGCTATCGTGAGGAAGTGGACACTGGACATGCGTCATATGTGGCGCATTATCTCTTCGCTTCGTATACGAAGCGTAGAGATAATCGCGTTAACAGTCCGCATAATTAACACCAGTACTATAAATTAAAGTCGTTCCTGTGTTGTCGAAACCGCACCCACGCGACCAGAGCGAAGACAAGACTTGACTTCGGAACAGGAAGAGCGAGAGACAAAGAGAAGGATACAAGAGGCGAAAGATGTAATTGCGCTGGCATACCGCGAGCAAGTACCCAAATTACGTTTCGCATATTTCTCGCCCGTTATCGTGGCGGTTTTAATTTTCCGACTTAACACTCTCGTACTTGTCGTTCGCACTTACCCGCGACAAAGCCTGAGCGGCAAACCACTGTTTTACAAGAGTAACCCAATTACCGACTCCGGAGCGGCAATTCGGAGTCCGTAATTCTCGCACTTTATCTTTTTTACAACGAAAAGTCGAGCGATTGCAATTTCAAGCGATTAAGGATCATTTGCAGCTTGAGCATAGGTACGTTTTCACTTCAGTCAAGTGTGACTCTGGCGGTCAGGTTCTCTAATTGAACCCTTCTCTACAAAAACCACGAAATTAGCTATATGCTTCATCAAGTAGCTGATTCATTTTTCTTTATGTATTTTTATCTGCAATAGGGGTTGTGAGGCTTGTAATAATTAAAATTTCTCTTCTCAAAATTTCCTTGTTTTAAGAGACTATTTTTTTTTATTTGGCAGGAGTGAGTTTAGTTAGCGAAAGACGTATTTATATCCGGCGCCAGTAACCACGAGTTTCTCGAGCCGTCGTTCGAGACATCTGTTGCTCGGCTTCTTCCCGCAACAAGACATTTGCATAATTATAATCTCTCGCCTCTCCTCTCTGGTGCTCTAAAACTCGCTGCAGCAGCACATCCGCTCTTGGTTCTTTTAAAAAATTGCCTCCGCCAACGGACGCATCGAGCCCGGCCACTTCTTATTCCTCTCCTCTATTCTCGTAATATCTCCGCAATTGAAAAACGGAGGACGAAAAATAGCAGAGCAGAAATTTATCTCGTACAGGTCACGACCAGCGGCCGGTTGCCTACGGCACAGTCTGGTATTACATTTGACATTTATCACCACTCGTAAAAAAAATTTATCTTTGTTACAGGTACGTTCTGAACGAAAAAAACGGATCCAAAAAAAAAGAGTAGAAAGATGCTTCACTTTAAAAAAGAAGAGATTGATTGCAACAGAATCTGCCCACGTGGATGACGAAATAAATAAAGTACTCATCAAGATCAATGATTTATTGAGTTGCCCTTTTAAGAAAAATATGGCTGGATTGGATAATATGTGTTTGACAAAATGTTACATTAATGTTGGACCTCAGATTTTGGAACATAAATTTTTTATATCATTTTTATGAGGTGTTTTAGTGGATGAGATGCTAGTAGAGATAAAAGTCAGCCTTTAAGTTTGAGCAGTTAATTCTCCAGATACATCTCAATTTTTTTCTCTTAAGGGTTTTTTTCAAACGAAAGTTGTATTTTTCTTTAGCGACTACAATACGTTTGATAAATCCTGTGATTATAGAAGAAACATTATTATGCTCCATTTATAGATAGGTTGTGTTTGAATTTGAGTACTAAATTAAAATATTCAGACCCAGTTCTGGTTATTAGGTGGGAATCGGCTAAGTTAGAGTGCCCAATTCTCATCCTCATCAGCGTCACTTGATGTCTACGGTTCTCTAAGATTTATTTTTTTCTAAATCGTTTCTAACCATGCGTAGCTTGGTATTGTTGGAGGATTTCCAATGATCATTTTAGAGGATTTTGACAGATTGACATATGTAATTCTTGAAGTCTTTGTGGTATGCAGGAACCGACACATTAGGCGCAGGGAGTTGACATGCTGACTTGACTAAAGTATCTACTGTCTCGTTTTATTCGATTCCCAGATAAGACTCTAGCCAGTTTAAGATGATTTCCTTTCCTCGACTTCTCAGAGTCCAATAGGTTTCTTGAATATCTTGCATGTGATGAATTTGTGGTCGAAACGATTATCATTTAGGTTTTCTATATATTTTCTAGCTTGAAAAATAGCGTAGATCTTCCACCTGAATATTCTGAAGCGATTAGGTAATTTATACTGAAATTAATTATTAGGTGTAACCATAGCGCATCCACATCCAGTGGTCCATTTTGATCCATCAGTATAAATAGGGGTATGACTTGGAAATCCGTTTAATGCAGCATTCTATTTAATCGGACCAGTTCGATTTCGGGGTAGTTCCTTTTCAGTGATTGCAGTACGACCTGCAAATTCCCAGTAGGGGAAATTGTAGAATCTTCTGGATGCAATCGTCGTCTAGTGCACTGATGTCGACAATATAATTTACATAGGATTTTAAAGCTTCGAGAGTTCGCCACGCGAGTTAAAACCTTCTCCTTTTGTCTCCATGAGTTAGCACCTTTTCATTTGGTATCGTCGAAATGAAACCTTATAATTTTCATACGTCAATACGCGCAGAATTAGATGGTGTACAGGTGTAGATGTCAATAACTGATTCAAGCAGTAGTTTTAGTTCACCTCAAAGTGTCAACTCGAGTAAAGGAGACTAATTCGTGCCCTTTCCCGTTTTCAGAAAAAGGTTGACACTTTCGTTTCAACTTGACGTAAAAATACACCTCGGTGCTTTTCAAGGCTATTCGTGACAGTCAGTTGCTGGAAGGGATTGCGACGTATCACCGGGTGGTACGACACGCTCGGCAACAGGGCAGAAGGGTAGCTACCTCCTCCACCCCTTTTCTTCACCTTCTTTCCACTCTTTCCTTTCGCCCGAAGAATCACTCAGGAATCGATAATGGATCCACCCGGCTTTCCAGTCCATTCTATACGCATCATTTGACACCCGATAGATGCAAGAAAGAAAAGAAAAGAGAACCGGAGCTAGAGAGACACGCGCTTGGAATGAGGCATCTGAAGAGAAGTGGGGGTTGGAATCAGAGCGAAGAAATTCAATAGATAGAAATCACTGCTATTGTCAACCGCGAGCCTTTACTTGAAGCCCGGGGATCAAGGAAAATGAGAGGTCGCGCAATCCTCGAGGCGAGAAGAAAAATTATATCGGATCTGGAATCCCTTAAGACTCGGTGAAAAAAGCCCTCTCTCTTACATAAGAGAGGGTCGAGGTCAGCGTGAAATAACGAAGGACTCGATACGTTCTGACAGCGGTGAATCCTCGTCCACTATGGATAAAATCACTTTGCTTTTTCCTCATTTTTCTTCCCTTTCGCGCCAGAGAGATTCTCACTGCCACCCCCACAAGAAATGGTAGGAGGATTATTTATTCTCTCTGATCGCGCGACTTAACGAGGCATCATTGACCCCCAGCTGACATTGCGAAAATGGCCGATGATGTGGGAAGGGAAAACCTACACTCTATACATTCTATGACGAATGGGCCGATTATCGTCAGCTCGGTATTAGAAAAATAAAAGACCTGTCATCGTAAAACGAGTTTTAAGACGTCTTTCTCACTTTTATTTCATGCTCATGACGTTGCGAAAGGACGCTTAAACGATTATTCAGGAGTGAAGGGAAAAAATATTAATAGATTTCTAAACATAAGAAACTATTTTTTGGTCGATTTGGAAAGTTTCCTTTTTTTTGAAAATCTCGTTGTTTTGCATTTCTAATAAATCAGGATTGGATTTTTTTTTCACGTACCCTCAACTGTTGAAGTTAACCGACAGATTCCCACTCCTTTTTCGAAAGCAACTGTTTTCAATAGAACTTTTTTATCTCTATTCAACATAGATTACCTCGCAACAATTTTACTGTTTTTGTTTTTCATTGAAAATTGGGGTTTTGTTATCACTCTCCAAGGCCTGAGTGACGTGCGCATAAACCGCAAAAATGAAAGCTTCCGCCTCCATTCTCTCGAAATCCGATGACTTTTCAATTCAACTTTTATACCCTGAATTCGGCAATAAAATATCTATAAACAGAAGCGAACTGGGATTTACCAACCGTTACGGTTAAGGTCTTTTAACCCGGCCCTAAAAGCATTTCTATGCCATTTTTTTAAAGAGGAATTTCAAATTTTAACCGATATCAAGGGAATTAAAATTATTAGAAAGGATGTGAACCGCTTACAACAAAATTCAATTATTTGAAGGGATTTCAGAGTATTCGAAACATATTAGGGTATTTTAAATGATTCCAAGGACTTTTAAATATATTTCTAACCGTTTTTGTTTAAATGTCAACCTTTTTTCAGCTGAGTTATCGTGTTTCAAAGTCATCAATGAAAATTAAGAAGCGAACATCTAATTTTACAAAAGGGTAATGGACTATATAAAATACTGATGCTAATTCGAGGAAGCTCGTCTGCGTATGAAGCGAAAGTGCATCTATCAGTCATCTGGAATCTGGGCACACTTGACCATAGTGGACCATTCAGTATAATACAGTCTCGATCATCATAGTGGCGCCAGCGCGTGTTCGAGACTCTGTTTCTGCTGCACCAAGCCGCAAATTGGATCCCCTTTCATTGCCACTCGAACGCGATGAGCATTTTATTTTGATTATATCAAAGTGCACGCGAGTTCCGGTTACTCATATGCTAAAATAACGCTCATGTCGAGCTATTTTCAACTAAACTTGCACCTCGACTCACCCAATCCTCAGAATTAGGCTGTACTTGAGTTCCGTCCAACGGTTAGAAAAACACTTGAATTCCGTCCCGGGTCTGAAATTCCCTTGATGCTTCGCAGCCCTTCTTATTCTATTTTCCTCAGCCATATGAGAGGCGGAAAAGTGATAAACCGATGGACATTTTGATAATAATAATCGGATTTTTTAATTACCCATCAATCCACAAGATCACTAACTAGACAATCTATTAATCTTAAAGGCATGTCTTTATCCCACTAAAATCTCGTCAAAAATCGAAACAAAATATATAAAGTGAGTACACAGAGCAATTTGATCCAGATCAAATAACTCGTTTTGCAATTCAGGTAGTTGGGTGTCAGTCTGGTATTCGAAGCAGAACCGACTTTCAACACCATGTGTTGGAAGAGTGAGGAAATCTGTCAGTGCAACAATAACGCAGTCGACCTCGCGAAACCTTCCAACGCTCTGGGTCGTTTTTTATCCGTGGTATCCGTTGAATGGAAAATAAAAGTAAAAAGGGAATGGAAGGACTCACTCGCATTGTGGATCATTGTACAACTGAGGTTGTACCAGTACCTATAGGTGCGTATCGCTATAACCATGGACATAGCCTACACACGTTATCCACCTAAGCTCTGTTGTTAATAATAGGAGGCGCATAAATCAAAGCTCCATTCACGTCTTTATTGCTCTATTAAATGGGACAGCTGGTGCCTGCCCTGGGGTCGGAACCAACTCCCAGTTCCCGGTTCTCCTCCATAGGTACATTACTACATTTGTCTCGCTCTGGAGGAGGAGGCTATTACCGTGTGGTCTATAAACTTATATCAAACCGTATCGAGTACTAACATTCACTTGATTCTGTTACTTTTCATTTAACTCTTGTTATCTGAAACCCTAGTGAAAATTGAAACGGGATATCTGTATCAAAATTTCATGATCATGAAAGCAAGATTGGGACTAAATTCGGATATTGGTATCAAGCAAGATATACCACTAGGATTAAGATCGAGTTTCAATATCGATGTCTACAAAAGAAAAGTTTCCATCTTGAAGAAACCAAATGAAGAGGTGCTAAATCGTGTGACGAACTCTCGAACATTCAAAATCCCATATAAACTTGGGATCATCAGCTCCCTCAACTCTGCAGTACCTTTTCATTTGATCTCCACGAGCCAGCGCCTTTTTATTTTGTTTCTTGTCAATTTTGGTCACATTAAAAATTCCTGAGGAAGCAGGCTACCTGGCTTGTTCGAAATTTCATTTAATAGAACAGAATATGAATCCCACACACCTCTATCCGAAATCTGTTGTATTATAATCAGATAATGTATCGTCGACATCTTCAACCAATCTCTAAACGATTTTGTCCTGTTACTTTCTGTTTAACTCTTGTTATCTGAAGCCCTACTGAAAATTGAAACGGGATATTTCTTTATCAACACTTCATGATCATGACAGAAAGATCGGACATGTCAGAAATTTCTCCTTGCTGGACCAGTCTGGTTTAGTATTATTTAGAATTGCTTTAAATTCAGTCGATTTTTTTCTAATTATCCTGACAATACTCACAAAGAATCAAACATGACGTGGAAGCAAACGAAATGTGAAGATGCTCACCTGAAACAAAAAGAAATATTATTTAATTAAAGTTTTTGAAAGCATTTGTTCAACTACTCTAATTTGGAAAGGTCTACTCTTCACAAAATCTTGCGAATTTGACTTCACAAAGGCACCCTCTAAAATTGAAGGGGTTCGAAACTCGTATTGTTCAGCTGGTCGCGGACTAACCGACTAACGAAATTTAGGTTTGCCAATTTGGAAATCAGAGCCTGAAGGGGTTCGTAACTATCGTTACGTAGACTCTAAACAGACCCGAGTTCCGCTCGGTACTACGAGGTCTCTACCTGGTCTTATGTTAGTTACTGAATATGTATGGAACGGAGGCATTTACCTTTGGCGTGATATCAAGATTCTAGATGACTGCTTTCGTTTCAATAAATAAGCGACTTTAGAAGCAGATCAATAGCTGAAGCGTGTCGGAACAGATGGACGATTAAAACTAGCTAGGCTATGATCACAAATTTCGAAAAGCACTAAAGGGACCCCCCATTCCGGGACGACACGCTCCCAGGTCTAGCATTCGCTTTGGGAATAATGCCCACCATGTGCGCTTCTGTGGAGGGTCTCGTGTCGTGAAAAGACGAAGCAACGCCCTCTTCGTCAAATTCTGTGGCCTAGATCCGGTCCTTTAAATTTTTGAAAGCTACTTAGTTTGGAGGCGTAAGAATGTGGCTTTGTGAAAAAGTGGAAAAATGTGAGTCTAATTATTGGCGTAACGTTGGGACGATGTTGAGTGATGTGACCTAAAACTGGACCACACTAGTTGTTATCCGAGGGGTCATTGACTAATGAAATCTGGCGTTCACTAGGGTGGCCCTTATTTTTCACTTTTCGAAAAATGATCTCCAAATTTGAGCCTAATCGGTTAAAATTTAGGGGTGGCGCAAAGACCATGAAGTTTCCCATTTATTTAACATGGGTGAAAGTCAGCTTTGTGTAAATCGCATATTAATACGCAATGATTTGTTACAAATAATTCCGTATTTCAGTATATTGTTCAGAATTCGTCAGAGAATGGGGAATCAATCATAAATTTCAGGGGAAATGACTCTAAGCCACACTTGTGGGTCCCCGAAGAAAACCCCATAATCAATCGTACATTTATGAATACATGGTCATTTGTTAACTAATTTTTAATTCTTTAAAAATTTATTTTTTCAGGTCAGTCGCGAAATGATGTATTTTCTAGGCGTTATGAGTTCTTTAATAAATGATAACAATGAAATAATTTGTTTGAATTATTTTACAATTATTTAAATGATACGTGTTTTTTTAAGTACATAATTTACCTTGAAAACTATTGAAGCCCTTTTAAGTCTCTAACAATTCTTTCAAATTCGGAAAACTCTTCAAGACCTTTCAACATTCTTGAAAGTCCTTCGGAATCTCTTAAAACTCATGAAAATTTCTTTAAATTCCTCGTAGTCTCGTAAAATCCTTTAAAATATCTGGAATTCCCTTGAATACCTTTGAAATTCTTTGAAATATTCAAAATTCTTGAAGACTCTTTGAACTCTTTCAAAATTCTTGAAAGTCCTTCGGAATCGCATGGAATCAGAGAAAACGAATCACCTCTAAAAGTCGGAAAAAATGAATAGATTCATTCGACTAATCGGATTGATGAAAATCGATTTAAAAATTCCAGATCGCCCATCCCTGATGCAAAACTTGAAGCCCCAGAGTTCTGAAATGAATGATAATTTTTTCAATTCAGTCTGGTCCCAAATCCAATTTAAAGTCGACCGCGTCGATCATTAATTTCCTTCTGCTGGGAAAAGGAAGCTATCTTCAGCAAGTGCGAGGAATTAAAACTCCAGAAAATAAAAGGTACGGAAACGTGCAGATCCGATCTCTCGTGCTGGGAACCTCCGGGAGATCTCTAATCGAGATGAAGAATCGATCGTGTCTACGATCACGAGAGGAGTCTCGGTTCGATCGTCTGGACTCTGGAGTCACGGGATCCCATCGTAACGGGTCCCGCGAGATGTTTTCCAAAAAAAAAGCACCCGGAAAAAGTAATCCGCTTTTATTTCGGTAGCTAAAGTTTTATTTTGTTTCAAAAAAGTAAGCCGATTAGGGAATCGAACAGGATTCTTCAATCGACAATTACTTGGTACGGCTCACTGACCTGCAGAACTAGAGTTCTCTATTTACTTCATCTACAATTTTCAGTCCAATGGCAATGATCACTGTGACTAATTTCTAACCCAAAAAGTGAATATCATTGAGTAAAAGTGGCTAATGTGTATTAATTATGTGAATAATGTTCTTTTTAATTCAAAAAATTCAAAAGAATTCGATGGAATTTATAAAAATTCTAGATAATTATTGAAAAATTGAAAATAATTTAAATAAATTGGAAAAAAATCCAAAAATCCATTAGATTGAGGCTGATTGAAAAATTAAAAATGCTGAATTAATTCGAATCATTTGAGCTGAGGGAAAAATAATTGAAGCATCCGAAAGAAGATTGAAAATGTTTTAAAATCTGTTATTATCTTCAGCTTTTCCATGGGATTTTTGAAAATGTTCAAAAAACATGCTTTTCTTTAGATGAAGTTGAATGCACACTTTTTAAAGAAAAATTTGAATATGCCGAATCCTAAATTTCTCAAATTTCTTCTGCTTAAATAAAAAAAACTCGCTATTATTTTGCTTTCATGGAAATTTTTTTTCCGTTATTTCCATTGCAGAAAAAAAACATGTTTTGCGCATTTAAAAAAAATCAAAATTGAACAATACATTACATTTTTCCGTATTTTTTAATTATTGTTAATTTCAGCATTTGCAGTCCGCCCTAATGGGAGTGAACAGATTTCCGGGCGAATTCAAGTGAATTGAAAGAAATTCAAAAAGTAAAAAAAACAATAATTTAAAAAAAATCGAGAGAATTTGGAGGAATTTAAGAGAAATAAGAAGAATTCGATGGAATTCAGAAAAATTTAATTGAATTATAAACTATTTGAAAATATTCAAAAACTTCATTGAATTCATTATATTTGGAGTGAATTTAAAAAAATTCGAGGGATTTCAAAAGAATTTGATGAAATTTCTGAGAATTTAAGATGAGATTGAAAGATTTCAAGGTGAATTAAAAAAAAATCTTTTAAAAAATCTATTGAATTGAATGAATTTAAAAGACTGTAAATGAATTCAAAATAATTCAGAGAGAAGTAAAAAAATCCCAGAAAGTTTGAGAGAATTCAGGATGAATTACAAATAAAAAATTAATTGAAAAAACTTCAAATAGTAACATTATTTCATTTATTTCAGTAAAATTGAAGTTGATTTAGAAGAATTCAAGTGAAACCAAGAGAATTCATAGAGAATTCAAAAAAGAATTCGAATGAAGTGAAAAGAATTCAAGATAAATTCATGAGAATTCACACAAAATTCCAAATGAATTCAAACGAATGAAAGAAAACATTTAAAAAGCCAAAATATTTAATTGATTCTAGTAAAATTGAAATGGATTTAAAAGAATTCACGGAAAATTCAGAGAATTTAAGAGAATTCAGGATAAATTAATGAAAATTCGGGACAAACTCCCAAGAAATCAAAATAAATTGAAAAACTTCAAATAGTAAAATTATTTCACTGATTTCAGTAAAATGTAAGTGTATCTAGAAGAATTCAAGGGAAACCAAAAGAATTCATAGATAATTCAAACAAATTTTACACGCTTTCCTAAAACTTTGAAGAATTCCCAAGAATTTAAAAGAATTAGGAAAAATTCATGAGAATCCACACAAAATTTCAAATGAATTCAAGTGAATAAAAGAAACCCTTTAAAAAGCCAAAATATTTAATTGATTATAGTAAAATTGAAATGGATTAAAAAGAATTCAAGGGAAATTCAGAGAATTCCAAAGATTTTAAGAAAATGCAGGATAAATTAATGAAAATTCGGGACAAACTCCCAATAAATTCAAATAAATTGAAAAAACTT
>CAKNYM010051656.1:197804-235288 GCA_932195095.1 Andricus curvator | reverse complement strand
AAATTCGGGACAAACTCCCAATAAATTCAAATAAATTGAAAAAACTTTGAAAAATCCAAAATATTCCATTGATTTCAGTGAACTTAATTCTAGTAAAATTGAAATCGATTTAAAAGAATTCAAGGGAAAGCAAGAGAATTCCAAATATTTTAAAGAAAATTCAGGATAAATTAGTAAGAATTCGGGGTAAACTCCTAATAAATTCAAATAAATTGAGAAAACTTTTAAAAATCCAAAATATTTAACTGATTTCGGTAAATTTAAGGCTAATTTAGATGAATTATGGAGAAAATCAAGAGACATCATGGAGAGTTCAAAAAAATTAAAGAGAAACCCAAAGAATTTAAAAGAATTTAAATTAATAAGAATTCAAGTTGAGTTCCAAATAAATCCAAAACAATTTTGAGAAAATCAAAAATATTCCATTATTTTCAGTCAAATTAGATTCAATTTCAAAGAATTTAAGGGAATTCAACAGAATTCAGAGAGAATAAAAAATAATTCTAGAAAATTTAACGAATTGTATAGAATGTAGGATCAGTCAATAAGAATTCAGGGTGAAATCCAAATAAATTCGAATAAATTGAAAAAATCCAAAATATTCTATTAAATTCTGGTAAATGGGAGTTAAATGAGAATTAAAAACAATGAAAATCCGAAAAGATCCATTGAATTTGATGGATTTCAAATGAATTCCAAATAGTTCAAAAAAAAAACAAAAATTTAGAAATAGATATGAACCTGAATTAATTAGTGGTTAACCCTTGGGTTCCTTGTTTTAATTTATTGAAAGCAGTGACTAAAGTGATATTTTCATTTAAAAAAGACAAAAAGGTGGTTCAAGAAAAAAAAGGGCTTAATTGACTCTGTAGCAGCCCTGGCAATGATAAAACTCAAGCATCAAAACCTCTTCTTACCAGATCGAACCAATAAAATGAGTATTGATCAACCAAGAAAAAATTGTAATCGCAATGTCTTCATTGGCAGCATCAGCATGAGCTGCAAAATCGATGGTTTTTTAAACGATGCATTCACTCTCTGGAGCTTTATTAGCTACTTAGTCGTTATTAATACAGAATGCTTTCCTTTCAGTGGCGCGGCGGCACGTTACGAATCGCACACGCTGTGAATTAATAAGCGAGTTCTGCACATCCGAGATGAGGAAGTGGAAGAGAAAGAGGAATACAGGGAGAAGAGAGAAAGAGAAAGCGAAAAAGAGAGAAAGAGAGAGAGAGAGAAAGAGAGAATTGAATCCTGCTGGGAGGACGAATGGAGCAGTAGGGCGTGCATAATGCGGGGCAGCTGAGTCCAGAGCCGAAGCCCGAGCCCCAGGGACCCCTAAAAACGTACATCGTACAGTACCTACAGTCTACAGGCTGTCACCCATTGTGCGCGATAAATTCTAAAGAGCGATGAGAACTTCCTCTGAGCCACTTTTGGTGCCATTGGCTAGGGCTAGTTGCTACCGATGCAAGCGCACGCGTCAACGGTCAAGTATTAAAGAACAGAGACTGCACCTTCTTTAAAACGCAAATCCCACTCATGGTGCCCCATTACCACTCATTGCCGCGGATTCTTTCCCTTCTTTCATTCTTTATCCCCGACGCGATGCTTCCGATACACACCCTTTTGTCCCTTATGCGCTCACTCGCGCGATTCAACTCGACTTGTTAGACCTAAGTGGATTATCACTGATATACTTAATAGGCAGAAGAGGGAATCTGATGACAAGTGTCACAGGTGGTCTTGTCCCTTAACTGGATTTCATTCGCAAATCCCAATTTTATAACTTGTTTTCCTACTCCCTATCCAGCTCGAAGTATATTGTATAGTCTATTTCCTGATACAACTCTTCAAAATCCCTAGAAATATCCCTATAAGTATTCTACCCCATATCCTGCTCTGTGATCTATATATGCTTTTTTCTGATCCAACTCTGATGACAAGTGTCACAGGTGGTCTTGTCCCTTGAATGGATTTCCTTACAGGGTGGCGATTTGGCGGACCATTTACAATTCCCGGTCAACTGAAACAGACATGCCCAACTCGGGGAAATTTCCTTCGGGAACACATGTTCCTCGTCCACCACTATTTCTCCTGGAGAGCGGGAGTTGTGGCTCTTGGAGAGCGGGAGTTTTGGCTCCTGGAGAGCGGGAGTGGTGGTAGACGCGTGCGAGAATCTCTCCTCTGTGACGTACGCTGCACCGTATATACGAAATATCTGTCATGGTGCTTGGGGGCGACTGACTTTTCAACATAAAATTTTAATAGTAAATCGAGTCTTAATTATTCTTAATAATTAATAATTAAAACCCTAGTTACTATTGAAATTTTATATTGAAAAGTTAGACGCCCCCAAGCAACCTGACAGATATTTCCTATCTATGGTGCAGCGTACGTCAAAGAGGAGACGCCTCTACCACGACTCCCGCTCTCCAGGAGACATAGTGGTGGACGCGGAACATGTGTTCCGGAAGAAAATTTTCCCGAGTTGGGCATGTCTGAACTAAGAGTAACATATTTATATTTGTCGCAAAACGAAAAAATTTATTTTAATTCATGACGTTCATTCTAACCATTCCTTTAACACAAGAGGGAAAAACATTGCAAAATAAATGAATTCTGAAAAAATACTCAAATTATCCACTAAAACATATATTTTTTTTTTAAAAATGGAATAGTTTAGTTAAGAAAATTAATTTTCAACGACAAAAAAACGGATTTTCAACAAAATAGTTCAATTTTCAACTGGAATAGTTAAATTTTGAACCAAAAAGGTGAATTTTCAACTAAAATTATGAATATTTGACTGGAACACTTGAATTTTCAGCCAAAAAGATAAAGTTTTTAACAAGAAGATTAATTTTTTATTAAAAAGATTAATTTTTTACAAAAAAATACAAGTTTGAACGAAATTTTCAACCAAAAAGTTGAATTTTGAACTAAAAATATAATAATTTTCAAACGAAAATGGAATTGTAACAATTTTAGTTACAAAAATTACATTTTACGACAAATTAAATACTTAAGTTTGAAGTTAAAAAATTAATGTTTAAACAAACAGGTGAATTTTCTATGAAAACTATGCGGGATTTTCATTCGGAATAAGTTAAATTTTCAGTTAAAAAAATTACTTTAAAAAAAAAAATAACTTTCAAAAAAATAGTACCATTTTCAAACTAAGTGATGAATTTTCAAATAAAATTGTAAATATTTGAATGGAATGGTTGAATTTTAAACCAACAAGATTAATTTTTACCAAAAAATACAAATTTTCAACTAAAAAAGATCATTTATCAACTAAAAATTGAATAATTTAATTTTGAGTAAAAAAAGAAGAATGTTCAACCAAAGAGATTAATTTTCAACTAAAATTATGGAATATTTAACTGGAATAATAGTTACATTTTCAGTAAAAAAATAAAAAATATCGACCAAAAACCATCCAAAGAAAAAAAAAATGTTTTCAGTCAAACAGCTCATTTTTCAACAAAAGAAATGAATTTCTAACTCAAACGATAAATATTCAACTGGAATACTTGAATTTTTAACCGAAAAGAAGAATTTTTAAACAAAAACATTAACTTTCAAAGAAAAAGATAATTTTCTACCAAAAAAATCGATTTTTTAACAAAATACGCGAATTTTTTAACGAAAAAGTTGAATTTTGAATTTAAAAAGATAAATTTTGATCCAAATTGTTGAATTTTGAACTAGAAAAGATCAATTTTCATCTTAAAATGAAACAGTTAAATTTTTAGTTAAAGAAATTTACTTTCAACCAAACTGATGAATTTTCAACTAAAATGATAAATCTTTAACTGGAATATTTGAATTGTATGCCAAAAAGTTGAATTTTCAAATATAAAGATTAATTTTCTACAAAGTACATGAATTTTTAAACACATAGTTTAATTTTTTAATGAAAAATGTCAATTTTCAATCAAATAGTTGAATTTTCACCAAAAAAAGAAAAAATTGATTTTCAACAAATTAGTTCCATTTTCAACCAGACATGAATTTAAAATTTATATGATGAATCTTCAACCAAAAAAAGAATTAATTTTTAACAAAAAAGTTTAACTTTTAACCAAGTATTTGATTTTCTAACTAAAAAAAGATAAAATAGCAACGAACAATGTAAAAAAAATTCTATTATAATTCAGAAATATTTCATCTTTGAAATACTACTTCTACTCTAAAAACTGCTTGAAGTGCTTTCTTCATCTAAAATTTGGAAGACGGAACTTTCGAATTGTGACAAATTCTGACTTGCAAGAAGGATTTTTTCAATTCCTTTCTTCTAAATCCGAATTATAATTCTTTAAAAAAATTTCTGTTCCATGTAAATAATTTCCTGTTTCAAGTCAGATAAATGTGGAGTAAATGAATAAAACGTAATAAATCCATTTTTTGAAAAAATTGAGAAAATGATTGTTTCTGTATATTTGGGCTATCATAAATTCGATTATCAAACTTAAGTCAGTAACAAAAATTTCACAGAGCAACAAATTCTGCAAAAGATTTTTCTTATAATGGAAAAAAAATTCATTCTCTCATGAAGTCATTATGCTTTCATTATGCCCTGCAAATGTAGATAAAGTAGAAATTACTTTCCTAAATGGACAAAAATTATTAAAATAATGAAAACTTGAATTTTGTTACAATCAGAAGTAAATTCCCGGCTTTTTAATTGAATTCCCGGTCATTTCCCGGTTTTTTCCAGGTCAATCAAATTCTCGGTCATTTCCCGATCGCCACCCTGCTTTTGTTCATCCCGATTTCATAACTTGTTTTTTTGCAACCGTTCCATGGAAACCCTTCTTTAACAGACCATCTACATTCTACAAACACCGAAATGGTAAAATGAACCGATTTTTTTTTCTCTAAAGAATGGAGATATTAGTGCGCATAATGTTCTCGTCCGCTCATAAATCTCATAAAAATTAACATACCAGAAATATGAAAGCTTCTCTTTGTAAGTAGAATCATACGAATGACAAATTCTGGAATGAATAAAAAATCATTTCTGTCGTAAAATTCATAAAGATATTCTCCTCAACATATGTTATACGTGAGGGATCAAGAACTTGACTTCTTTCATTCTCTATCGACTCAATGGGGTCGGCGATGACCCCCACAATGGCGCCTCTCGTCTCGCGAGGGAAAAAAAGGAGACGCCGAGGGTGGGACTCTGAAAGGAGGACGGTAACGAGTTATAGGATTCTGTGTATACGTCGCCTATTCTGCAGGGAGAGAGGAAAAGAGAGAATAGAAAAAGCGTAACACTCCTCATATTGTCCACCTCGGAAACTTCCGGCTTGACGTTTTCATCCGCTTTTCACGAAATGTGCGACGCTCTTTCTCCTTTTCCCTGCACGGTAAAAATGCTTAAAGCGATTAAACTATAACACCGCAAAACTCAGACACCAAACAATAGCAACGAGACAAAGTTTTTTCTCACCTTCTCACCATAAAAATAAATAGATACCTTCATGATGAAAGAACCTTTCCCTCGTAATAAAAAGGAGAGGCCAACTCAAAAACCAGAGTCGACAGTTTAGAGTTTTAGACGACCAACGTCAGAGTCGCTACTTTAGATGAAATAGCATTTAGGGAATGTTAGAAAACTCACCAAAGTACT
Organism: Andricus curvator; assembly: GCA_932195095.1. NCBI lineage: Eukaryota > Metazoa > Arthropoda > Insecta > Hymenoptera > Cynipidae > Andricus > Andricus curvator. The sequence goes on along the minus strand of CAKNYM010051656.1, from coordinate 229,644 downwards.
TTTAACAAATTTTCATTTCAACCCATCTGTTACGAATAGGGTAGGATATTGCTAATATATATAGGCGCGGTAATGCCCGCGGCAGTCGCGCCAGGATTCGACTTTCATTTGAGCTTATTATTTGAACAGGACTTCCCCTCCTCCTTTCTCCCTAAGAACGTTTAAGCGTAGTTCCAACCGCGCAAACACATTTGGAACCAATGAAATCCCGCGACTTCACGGGGTTCACGATTACGACCCTCGCAGGAGTCAGTCTTAACCGTCGATCTCGAATCAGGAACTTGGTCTCATTGTTTGTCAATCGTAAAATCCCGGGTCTGCTGCAAGATCGTCTTCTAGTTTGGGCATGATATTGGCAGTTTGTCAAAAGTTAGCCTGCTTTTGAATGAAAGGTGCTTACGTTCTGACAAAAGACCGATCGCCCATTTCGGAGGTATCATGACTTTAGTGTTTTATTGAACCATTCAGGCTGCAGCTATCAACTCAGATTCCAGAAACTAAAAACCGGCTTTGATCAAAATTGATCGCTTTTCCTCAAATCTAAGGGAATTAAATTGAACGTAGAATCGACATTTTAAGGCTCGGACTCATTTCAGAGATCCAAAATAGTCTGTCATTGTGAGGTTTAGTACGGGTTTCAAAAATGCAGGAACGTATTTGATGAATAGAAAAAGGGCATACACATTAAGACCTTTTGAAAGAATTCCTCCAATTCCTTCTATAATAAAAGTATAAAGAATTTCCTCTCCATTTTAAAGTTTCTGAACGAGTTGAGAATCGCTGTGGCGATGTTCGCTTTTTAGTCGCCTGGGGCACATCGCTGGTCTTTTTTCCCCATAATCGACGAAATCGTGTTCGCTTTTTTTTGCTCTTTTGGTGAGGCGTCGCGTTGGAAGGCAGAAAGGAGGTGTGGAGTGCGAGAAAGCTCCTGTTTGCATATATCGGCCCAACCGCACGTTGCGTCAATTAGCAACGTACTCGAAAGTGGTGAGCTGAAGTCCCACGTCAGATAATTAGGCTTGTGGACCGTGTCGGCGCTATGGGAAAAGTAGACAATGGCTGATGAGAATGCGAGAGCAAAATGGAATACGGAATGAGGGGAAGGCTTCTTTCTCTCTCCAGTGTCCAGGGGTAGCTTCCATCTACAATCTACATGCACGTCCACATCGAGGGTTCATACTTTATGAAACACCTCTCACTTTCCATGTTTCTTTCCCCTTTTTTCACGTCCCCTCTGTTTCTACCCTTCTATTCCTCTTTCTCGTGGATGTACGTTCATTTTAAACTCCTTTTTTCGTCTTGTTCGAGTTTTTGCATGTGGTGCACTCAAGTTCCGACCGGCGGTCACCGAAGGCCCCTCCGTCCCTTTTCTCATCCATCCACCTCGAATGTAGAGTTGTGGATTAATTGTCTGGTGAGCATCTCAAGCTACCCAATCCTATGCCACGCTAGAGGTGACAGACATAGGTTAGCCATTACCTCTTCTTCCTCCTTTCATCAGGTTCAGGAATGTAGAAGGGCTCGACACAACTAAACCAACCGGGCGGAACTCATTAAGGGATTGAAAGACCCAGGACGGAATTAGAGTGTTTTTCTGACCGCCGGACGGAACTCATGTGCAGCTTTTGTATGCAAGGATTGCATCGATGGGGACACCACACAGGAATCCTCAAAAGGCACAAAGGACACCCGCATATATTAAAGGGTAACCATTTTCTTCTTCGTGGAAGGTAATTCGAGCAAACCCTTCGGTGTACCGCAAACGGCCACGCGACCCAGCGAGGATTTTCCCATTACGATCCCACTTAATGTTTCATGAGCCGGAGAGACGTCGTTCCACTTGGTTATGTTCTAGGTTAATATTTCCCTGCTTTCACAGGGAAGAGAGCACCCCTTCTTATGGTTACGTGCCACATCCCTTTTCGAATGAATAACCCTAATTAATTATCAACATCGCTACATAAATAACATACTTTGCGAAAATGGGCTGGTAATTTCGAATGGATATACATAGTTAACCATAATCTATTTCCTTTTTCTATTATGGAAGGATACACCAGTCATTAGATATAATACACCGCATCGTCGAGTAAGTTTCTTTCAATAAGGGGAGCTATCATTATAATGGTCTTTTAGATGAAAATACTTCTTCTGCAAGCTAGTTTTTCTGTAGCTTATTATCTCTCATCAGCAAGAAAGACTGTCAGAGCCGGAAACGCATTTGTCTGCTACATGTACATTGTACAATGTACATATTTCACAACTACATGTATTTATGTTATCCGCTTAGAATATCAAACCTTCTTTTCCACTAAGCGGGCATTCGTAATAACTATTTCACAATTAAGACAACTTTCTCAGGAAATAGCACCTAGCACTTAATCACATTAAACCTCTCATTGTCCAATATGTGTGAAACAAAAGTTTCGAGAATTCAGACAGTAGGATATGTAGTCTAGGAATTTACAGAAGTTAATCAGTAGAAATTAAAAATTATTTTGTTCTTATACACAAGAAATTAATAACAAGCGTTGGATGATGCTAGTAATAATAAATTTATATCAATAATTTTTGTTTATGCGGGAAATCGTTCAAGTATAGGAAGTTGCATAATTTCAAGCTGGATATAATTTTGAAGCCAGTACGCGGTACCACCCGCAAGTGCACCTGGGAATACTAAATTTTCGTTGCAGCGCCTAGAAATGAATTATGAAGCGCTACGCTTATCCCAAATGTAAGGTCTCTTCTTATACGTCAGGTGTATCCCTCCGGAGAAGCACATTATGTTCACCTGCATACTAGATGCCACGCCGTCGGCAAATCTTCCATGGAAAATCAGACTAGAGTCGAAAGGAGACGTTCCCGTGACGTTCTGAAATTTCTGACATCCCTGAGAAGGAATTTCGTTGCATGGACAGAGCCGGATTGAGAGGATCATCGTGTATTTTATTGTTCCATCGTACCCTCCCTTTTTCATCCTTGAGCCTCGAAGCCGCATAGCCGATCCTTATGAATACGACCTCGACTTATCATCTTTTATGGTTCAATCTACCGTCTAAATTGACGAATTTATTTGTCTGGGACTTGACACTAAAAGCCAAATTATATAATAGTTATGGTGGAGAATGGAACATGTAAAGCGCATTTTTGATAAAATATTTCAGAGGTAGTTGGATTTCCTGGATATTCTGAATTCCCGCTTTTATATCAGGATTGTGGAGGAGGAACAGGAAGTCGCCCTGAGCTTCGAACAAGTGGCACAGTGTGCAAGGTATCTGAAGGCGCAGAGGACGGTATCGCTGTATGTAGGTAAGCCATTCAAATTTATGATCGGTTTAGCGCCATTGAATCAATTCGAAGCACAGCGAGCATTAAAACCAGCGCGCGAACTTAAAGCACCGCGTGGCCAGTATACCATTATTCGAATTGAGGATGACAAATAACCCGAGACACCGCAGAGGGAAGCTAATCTTGAGTCGAGGATTAATGAATCTCGCTCGAAACGAATCATTTTAGCTGTCAAGAATAGGTATTAAAACGACTCAGTACAAGAATACCATTTCAGATGCTCATTTTTCAAAATCAAGTCTCCTTCCTTCGCAAAACAAGTCACTCAATCCTTTAAATCCATGTTTATAAATTGGATCTTTGATTATGTTGGGGATGTTACTGAATTGTACGTTTTGATTGGGAGGTCAATTGAACCTTTTGAAGATACCATTCTTGGAATGAATTTGCAATTGAAACAAGTTCTTAGAGAGAATGGAGCTATTAGTGTAGGTCCTGGTTGTAAGTATTGACTTACAATCGGATCAGCCTCCAGTCACAGTTCAAGGGTCAAGGATTGAATCTCGCCGCCGGAAGGGCAATTAGAGCTGATTAGCCTTGGCCACTCTCTCCTCGTTTCTAATCGTAACGGGATTAATAAAGGTCTGTCCGTGTGTAATCCAATCCCAGCCTCGGCACGTGCCTCTAAAGTCTAAACTCTAAACTGACGCCGGACGGATGACCCCGCAATTTTCCTAATTGTATGCATACGCTGAGAGAAAATTAGGAAGCGAGGGGATCTCTCCGTAGGCAAAGTGTGGGATTCATAACCTATCAAAACTTTCAAAGAACTTTACCCTTTTTGAGGGACCCTTATCTGGCGAAGGATCTGCAGGGTTATAAAAGTGATCCAGGTGGCGTAATTGGATTAAACCTGCCTTGTCGACTTTAATCATGGTGATGGTATCGAACGCTGATCTTGAATAACGGGGGACAATAGCTGTCTTCCGTTTGGAATACGGTAAGCAAACACGAGTGCAAGGCTATGAATCAAAGCAGTTTCACAGACCCAGTTCCGCCCCTCAGGATCAAAGACTCTTTGTATTCCAAAGGAGAAAAAATTGTAAACGTCTCTTCCTTTCGTGTCTATTTACTTATTAAAAAATTTATAACAGGTCTTCTTTTCGGTTGGTAATCTCGAACTATTTCCTCAGAATGAATTCATAAGTCGAGGATCTTTTTAATAGAAGTACAAAGAAGTAGGGAATAGGAAATTCTAAAGGAATGCACAAAGGGGCTAAGAAATATAACAGTGTTGATAAAGGTTTTAGAATATGATGAATGATGGAACTCTTACCAATATCAATAGAGAGTAGAGACTCATCCAATACTTAAGATTGAAAGAAAAGAATGAAAAGACTTTTTTAACTTTAAAAAAATACAGTTTTTGAAACAAGCTTCTGTAGAGAGCTGATGTTAATTTGCGATACCCCAAAGTTCCGCAGAATAAACTCATCAGGGCGACATTGACACTGAGCGTCCAAAGAGTTTACGGTGTTCCGTCCGGGATTAAACTTTCCTGAAAAGAAGAAGGGTTCTCTATCTCCATCTCTCTCTTCTCAACTGGAACAACGAGTGCAGAGACCGAATGAAAATGTACGCCCCAATGGAATAATTCATCGTCGAATTCAACCCTATGCTTCGCGCTTGTTTGAAAAAGGGTGGGAGTCTTTTATCAAGGCGATCTGACTGAGGAATTTAACCGACGCCGCAGCATCGTTTTCAAGTTCGAGTTTGTACACATAAATTAGGAACAAACCCCCGGGGCTTCCGGAACTTCCCAATTTCGAAAACTTCCTGAGAATAGAGGCCAAACTAAGACCCAAAGTTCAATCCCGTTCTTAAATCATATCTTCTGTTCATAGCAAAAACTAGGGTTTCTATCAGAACTGATTTTTGGTTATGTTTAAAATTTGTACATTTTTGAATATTTAAAACTGGATATGCAAAAAGAAAGACTTTATTGTACTGGAATCGTGATTGTGGTACTAAAGAACCTAAATTTCGAGGATTATACTTTTTGAGTACAATTTATTGTGAATCTTTTGATGCCGTGTCCAGCCAAACCAATTTTACGGAATCGGTTCAAACTTGCTGGAATCCGGTTGTGTCAGATTCCTAGAGAAATTTATTAGAATTCGCTTGATCGTCGAGAGCGAGGAGGCAGGCGGAGAGGCTTTATTATTTTTTATGGGATATCGTGCAACGTCAGGACTAAACGGCGGTCCGCCGCTTTTTCTCCGCGTGGCCGCGAAATCGGTCCGTAAATCACCGTGTACCAGCAGTCTGCGTCACTTCCGCCGAGCAAAGGCATAACGGGCAATTAACGCCAATCCTATAATTCTTCACGGTAGCAGGCTCGTTATTTGACCCAGGTTTTTTCGAAACTCGAGTAGAGGGCGCACGTCGAGAAACAGGACGCAGTTTGTTTTCCCTTTTCCCTCTTTCCCCTTTCCCGTTTTTAGCGACCAAAACACATGGACTTGAACGAAACAGCGGGTGTCCATTGCGGGTTGCAATTCGCCAGCTGGTGTTGACAAATTTAAAGGTAGGGTGTCCTGCACCTGATTGTGGGACATCCATCGGGTAAACTACTTCCGTGCCGCAAAGATAATGGGTTTCTAATTGCTCAGCGAAGGTGTATGGTGTTAATGGAAAATAAAGTATCGACCTTCCTTCAAAGAGCCTTTGCGGTCTTGTTGGGAAGCCGAAAAGAAAATTGAGAGAAAACCACTGTGCACCCTATATTAAACCGACGCTTGTCGACGCCTTCCCACAGAAAAAAAAAATTGAAAAGTAGAACCGGTTTGAAATACGTTCAAATTTTTTATACTTCTGAAGGCTCGGTTGGGTTCATTTGAAGCCTTTGCGAAGCCGAAAGGAAGAAAAGAATATCGGAGAAAGTTGCGATATTGCATTCTTCACGGCTTTCAAATTCTGGAATATGGTAGTATGTTAGAAACGCATTTTAAAACATTTTAAATCCTTTGAACAAATATGAAAAAATATCGATAATGTTGATTTACCTAGGAGTAACTTTGCACATTGTTTTTTCACCTTTTCCTTCAAACCACATAATTATTGTTTTATTTGATTGATTCTGCCCTAATAACCTTATCATCTGCGAACGCTAACCCACGTACCCTTACTATTTCGAGAACTACACCTTCTACTCCGAACGGAAAATGGCTTAATAAAAAACTATTTTCATTATTGAACACGTCATGCAAGGAAAGGGGATTGACAGGGAATTTATTTATCATTAAAAATAGTTTTTTTTAAATTTAAGCAGAAAAAAGGGAAATTAGATAAAAAAGAAGACAGACTGTGATCCCTGGTATTATGAATATAGTAGCAAATGAAGTCTGCATAAATTTATGCAACCCGATATAATAATTAATAAAAGAAATGTGTGAACTAATGACAAACCAACTCCCGATTTTTTAACTAAAACCCGGGATGGGATTAATATATTCAAAACTATCAAGGGGCCGCATTCCCGTTTATCTTCTGCGGCATATGGGATATCAGGGTCGCTTTATTGCACGAGTGTTAATTATGCAAATGAATAATTAGCATTTCGATTATTTCAACGGGTCGATCTGCGCATACGATACATTCATGGACCAGAGTGTCGTATCAGTTGGATATTAATTGCCCTGCCATTAGAATATTAATATTAAGTCTCGAGACTTATGGGTATATTATAAGTACACTCAGAAAAAAAAATTTCTTGAACCAAAATAACTGTTTTCTTGGATAAGTATAAAAATTTTGTTGAGGCAATTATATACGTTGTTGCATAAAAAAAAATTTATTCAACCAAATTCGTCAAGCTTGAACCCCCTCAGGGTGACTTTCAAAATACGAATATCCTCGGCCTCTTTGAGGTTGGAAATTTAAAAAAATTTCCAAAATAGTTGCATTTTGAAGACAAGAGCCTGATTTTTTAGAAGACACTTGAATTTTCAACCAGGAATGAATTTTCTATCCAAAAAGACACAATTTCAACAAAGCAGTTGAATTTTCGAAAAACAGATGAGTTAAAAAAAATAGTTACTCCTTTCTCACCAAGAGAGTCAAGCCTACCCCGAAAGGGAAATGGTTTAATGGTATAAAAATAATATTGAGTTTGTAACAAGGATCATGCAGAAAGAACCCAAAAGTCGAGGTAAATCAAACAAAATTTAAAATTTTTAAATATATTATTTTTGTAACTTTTTTTATAAATTTACAAATTTTCTGCGTGATGCTATACGATTTTTCTCTTTAGAAATCGACCCATAATTTTGGTTTTATTTACGTGAATTATGAGGCCCATGTTCCTCCTGCTTGTATTCAGTTTGTTCAGCATTCTTTGCAAGTCTTCGATTGATTCTGCCATAACAACCTTATATTCTGCGAATGCTAACCCACGTACCCTTACTGTTTCGAGCTCTAGACCTTCTACCCCGAAAGAGAAATGGCTTAATGGTATAATAAAAAAAACTATTCTCATAATTGAACACTTCATGCAAGGAAAGGGGATTGACAGGGAATTTATTTATCATTAAAAAAAAACTCTACAGCTTCTTCCCCACATTACTCCCTTCCTCACCGAATGAGTCACGCCTACCCCGAAAGGATGGTTTAATGGTGTAAAAATAATATTGTGTTCGTAACAAGGATCATACAGAAAGAATCCAAAAGACGAGGTACATCAAACAAAATTTTAAAATTTTAAATATACTATTTTTATAACTTTTTTTTTTTAATTTACAAATTTTCTGCGTGATTCTATACGATTTTTCTCTTTAGAAATCGACCCATAATTTTTTTTTTATTTACTTTAATTTTGAGGCCCATGTTCCTCATGCTTGTATTCAGTTTATTCAACATTCTCTGCAAGTCTTCGATTGATTCTGCCATAACAACCTTATCTTCTGCGAACGCTAACCCACGTACCCTTACTGTTTCGAGTTCTAGACCTTCTATCCCGAAAGAGAAATGGCTTAATGTTATAATAAAAAAAAACTATTCGCATTATTGTTTAATGGTATAAAAATAATATTGAGTTCGTAACAAGGATCATACAGAAAGAATCCCAAAGACCAGGTACATCAAACAAAATTTTTAATTTTTAAATATATTATTTTCCTAATTTTTTTTCTTCAAATTTACATTTTTTCTGCGTGATTCTATACGATTTTTCTTTTTAGAAATCGACCCTCTGTGAAAATTATTTATCCTTTTTGCGCTTCTTCCGCGTATCTCGCGTAAAGCTTATTAGCTTGCTTCGGAGAGGCTTATAACTTATCTCATATTCCATGTGGAGAGTTGCCGACATGGCTTGTTACAAAGTCCTTAAGGAGACTCGTAAATTTTGAAATTAATGCCAGCACCGTAAAGCGATGATTCGTTTGAAACGTTTGTGAAAATTTATAAGTCAATTCGCCTGACTGTTGGTTATTTCTTGCGCGCGCGATCGCACAGGAAGAGACACAATATTGAACGAGAGGGTTATAAATATTGATTTCAATCGAAAAACTCCCCATGGGATGCACATTTTTTTATTTTTTTCTTATTTCAAATAAACCAAGCGCCACTCATTCTTAATTAGGAGTCTTTCATCGCGGAGTTTACGGGTGATAATTACGCGTGAATTCCTCCTTTCAAGGATGGTAACACTGGTTGTAATTAAATAATCCGTTAAGCGGCTCGGCTTTTTATATGTCAAACTTCATTCCGTAATTAAGGGCTTTCGACCAGGTGTTTTCAATCACAAGTCTCAAATTTTGATTTATTTTGCATTTTTTAAGGGTTTTGACTCTTTCAAGTACAATTTGAATTCAAATCCGTGAGAATTTGGCTAGCATCAATCGCGCAAAGTTTTCTTTGATTTGAGAAGAAACATAATTTTTAATGGAAAGAAAATTTTCAAAAAGTTTCTATTTTTTCAGTTTATTTATTGGAAGGTTTTACATTTTTGTGTGATCTATGATGATGACTTTGTGAAACTCTTCGCCTGGAGTGATTGCTAGAGATATTGATCAGCGAAATTTGCCAGTGCAGTTTTGAAGATTTCAGATATCTTTAATAATTTTTGCTCAAACTTATCTTTTTTAGTTGAAAATTCAACTTCTTGAGTGAAAATTCGTCCTTTTGATAGAAATTTAATCTTCTTGGTGAAAAATTTATCTTTTTTGTTTGAAAATTTAACTCTTTGTTTGAAAGTTAAACTCCTACGTTAAAACACATTTTTTGTTGAAGATTTATCATATTATTTGAGAATTCATCTCTTTTGCTGAAAATTAAACTATATTTTTAAAAATTCGTTTTTTTCCGAAAAATATTTTTGATAACTGAAAATTAAACGACTTTATTTTTAATTGAAAATGCAACAGATTGGATAATTTAAAAAGACTAATTTCATCAGTGAGTCTGATTTAAATTTAAAATGTAAGATTGATGATCACTATTTTTTAACTTTACAACTAGGAATAAGTTTTCGCCGAAAAGAAATTTGAAGTTGGCAATTTACAACTTCACTTATGTAAATTTGTCATTTTTGAAAGACAAATTTAATCAACGCCATTAAAATGTTGGAAACATTTCAATAAATGCCAATCCCGGACTTTAATAATTAAATCCATATCGTAAAATTCGAGTTGCGTAACGCATAATTCAATTAAAACATACTTCGATTAAGCACATACAAACAACAAATAACGTTTATGTAAAATATTTTCTAATTAATTTATTCCGAGTTTTGATTAATTGCATTTTATACCATGAATCGTCAAATAAAATATTATGGTCCATGAAATCCAAGTGTTATTGATGCGTGATGAATAATTTACACAACTAAAATTACAATTAAATACTGCAAAATATTCAATTAATTTAAAGGTCTTCATAAACCTCTTTCTGCAATTATTATAATAAGTATACATTTTTATTGAGAAATAATTTTTAATATAAATGAAAAATTTCGAATAACTTATTATTTATATAATTTTGCTACGATTCTTCAGAAAATACAAAAAGATGTTCGAAGATTTAAGATTTCAAATCAACATTCTAACCAAAAAGTTAATTTTTAACTAAATAGTTGAATTTTCAAACGAAAAAGATATCATTTACAAAACAGTTTAATTTTTATCTCAAAAGTATGAATTTTCAGCAAAAATTTTCATTTTAAACAAAATATATGAATCTTCTTCCAAGAAGTTTAATTTTCTGCCAAAAAACATGAATTTTCAACAAAATAGTTCAATTTTCAACAAAAAATAATTTTGCAGTCAAGAAAGAAAACAAATTTCAGCCAAATGATCATTTTTGAGGAAAAATAATGATTTTTGAAACAAATTAAAAATTTCGAATAACTATTTATATTCTAGAGTTCAACAAGATTTTTGAAGATTTCCGATATGTCGAAAACGTATCTAGAAAATTTGTAACAATTTTTTCTATTTTAGAGGATTTCACCAAGTCTTAAGAAAAATTAAAGTCAGTTTAAAAGATATTTAGGAATTTGAGTAATTTCGAAGAAATGAAAAAAAATTGAAAAAAAAATTCAGAATTAAAAATATTGATTGAAAATCTTCCAGATGTTTTTTCGAAATTTTGAGAAATCATTTGAAATTTCCCGAGGAATCTTAAGAATTTTGTTATTATCTTGAAACCTTTAAAAAATTATAAAAAGCTTATTTTTTCGAAATCTTAAAAAAATTACGTTTTTTAAATCTTCTCAAGATTTAAATTATTTTTGTAACTTCTTAAATCTTCCAAAACTTCTAAATATCAATCTTTTGAAACAATTCAAAGTTTTCCTCAAGTTTTTGAAAATCCTACGAAAATTTAAAAATTGGCTTAAAATCTTCCAGATACTTTGTTGACATTTTTAAATCTTGAAAACTACAAATTATTTTGAAAAATAAAACCCAAATCAATTTTTACCGTAAATTAAGATATTCTATGTTTTTTCCAGAATTTCATTTTTGCCATTTCTTTAAAAGTGTAAAAAAGTTTACGAGCTATGAGTATTTTTTTTTTTTTTTAATTTGTTATTCGTATTTACCTTCCCCATATTTCTGCAGCAAGTTTTTATTTTTGCGAACAATTGAAAATTCGATTTTCAAACTCCACCGAAAGCGGGAGAAAGTTTTTTTTTATTGAAACTGAAGATTACATTTTTTATCGCGATCCGCTACCGAGCCTGCTCCAGTTTGTGGTCAGTGTCTTTTTGAGATAATCAACTTCTTTGACTTTTATTTTATCTTAAACTGGTGATTTAGATTTAAAAAAAAGGTTTTTTCGCTTTCCCGAAAAATTCCGATTATGTGGGCTATCTAATTCTGTCCTGCCACCCTTTATCTTTTCAAGAAAAGGATAATAATATTTCTTGACAAGTCGTTCAGGAATAACAATTCTTCAGCAGGATTTTTCTAAATTTCTTAAAAGCTTGAAAAATTCCTTGAGAAATGAAAGAAACCTAGAGACGAGTGTTTGAAGAAAAGCTGATTGCGCAGGTTATCCTGATATACGAGACAGGAAGTTAATGGAGCCTTTCAGTAGTGTATTTCTCCACCCTCGACTGTCATTCTTTTGCCGAAAGAACCCTGATCCCCTACTTTTGTCAAATCCAGGGCGTATAAGCAGTACGAGAATCGAGATTAAAACCGTCTTCCCCCAAATCGCATCAGATCGAGAATCCCTGATTCGGGAAAGTCCCTTTGGAGATTAGCGCGCCTTTGCTGAGGAACGCGACTGTTAACGGCTAGGCTGGCTTTATTGCACTCGACCCTACTAGAAAATTGCCGAGCCTCGCGACTTCCCCCGCTAATCGACAGGGTGATTTCTGCGGTGGCATTTTGGACAATTTGCCGAGACGAAATTAATTTCATTTGTCCCCCAAAGACGCCAGACGAGCGATGGCAGCCGCGAGAGGGTTTCGCTAATCCGACCGGAATCGTCGCGAACTGGATCGTACCGGCCTGAATAGTTGCGACTTGAATCGTACTGGCCTAATCGTCGCGACCTGGATCGTACCGGCCTGAATCGTCGCGTCCTGGACCGTAGCGACCGGGATCGTACCGGCCGGAATCGTCGCGACCGGGATCGCACCGGCCTGAATCGTCGCAACCTGAATCGTAGCGACCGGGATCGTACCGGCCTGAATCGTCGCGACCGGGATCGCACCGGCCTGAATCGTCGCAACCTGGATCGTACCGGCCTGAATCGTCGCGACTTGGATCGTACCGGTCTAATCGTCGCGACCTGGATCGTCACGATCTGACTTCCAAAGTGAAAAGCTCTCGAATTTTCACCTCGTCTCATATTTTACTTCCAGGTTCTATTTTCCTCAGCTGAAAGAATGCTTCAAAGTTGAAAACTTGATCAGAGTCGCTGATCGTTGGTCATTTCACGCTGACGTTGATTTATGAATTACCGAGGATAAAACGTCCGGTTCAAAGTCACTGGAAAAATATTTTTACTATTGACGTATCGTTACGACCATCCATTAGGTTTCGCTTTGTCGATCCATCCGGCGATTTGTCGTCTATTTTATGCTACTTTCGACAAGTCGATCTATTTTGCCTTTATTGGGGATTTATTTTCATTTTTTTACAATATCCTCTGGTATTAGTCTTTATTGTGATTTTCTCTTTGTCAGTTTAAGGTAGCGATTTATTTGGTTGAGATGACTCAAGGAGATGATTGATGAGATTCGGAACGATTTTTTATGAAAGCTTAGAATATTTTGGGAAGTCTCAATTTGAATTCTTCCTAGAAGTATACTATTTTGTGTGACATTTTTAAGAAATAATTCATGAGAGCATTTTTTTGGTCTTTGTTTAAAAAAAGAACTTGTAAATTGTTTTGAAAACCTCAACGCTAACGTTATTCCTTGTCATGTTATTTCCGGTTTAGAAACTTCTCTGATCAAACTTGCACTGGATGCTGAATAAACGACGGTTTGTATTCTTTAGGTAATTTCTCAGAAAGAGGGGAGTGTTGTAGACGGAAATTTTTTCCAGCTCTTCTAAATTTTTATCAAAATTATTTTAATTTTTGTTGCCCGTTAGGTTAACTTGAAAATTTTTATCGAACTGTTTTGATATTTTACACCTTCGGTAGAAATTTCTTCAACACAAAGATACAAAAACCAACAATGTTTTCTTGATAATTTATAACTTTTTAGATAAAAAAAAGCTTTGACCGTGCAATTTTGGCAGAAATCCACTTCGAATTTTAAAAAATCGAAATTTTTAGTTTTCTTTGAAAACGAAGCGAAATATGATAGTCAAGGATTTTTGTAGAAATGTTTCCAGGCAAACATTTTCCTTCCTTAACTTTTTTTAGGACGACTGAAAAATTTCGGAAAAAAAATTCCCGACACTATGAAATTCAGGGGAAAAAATACTCAAAATAGAAATTTCCCGAAATTGTAAAATTTCCGAAATAAAATATCCGACATTAAAATTGCCGACGCAGGAACATTTCCTAATGATTAAATCCCCGAACCTAAACAATTAAAAAATTGTTTTGATAATAAATAGAAACTAAAATATTTTCATGAAATAAAAGTATTTTATCCATTATTTTATTATTTATCTATTTCTAATTGCAATTAATTTTATGGTATCGAATGTTTTATAATTTCGCCAATTCTATTCCGGGAATTTTCTTTAATCAGGAATTTTCAAATTCGGGAATATCTTTAACTCCCGGGAATTTTCCAATGGAATTTTGAATTTTAGTTTTACAATTTCGGGCATTTTCTATTTTGAATATTATGATTTTTTAGACTTTTACTTAGTTTTTGAAAAAAAATTAACATTTCGATTTTTAAAAATTAAAACTGGATTTTAAAAAAATGGCCGAGACAATCATTTTGTTTTTATCAGAAAATAGTTTTACTATTTTTAATTCTCATTCGCGTTTTCAACTTGATTTATTAATTTAAAAAAATAAAACTTAATTTTTCAGTTTCATACGACAAAAAAAAATTGACCGGATAAAGTCTGATTTAAATAACCTAAGGATAATTTTCTCTTCTTGAAAAATTGTATCGTTTATTTCTGTTTATGATTTGAAAAAAAAAAGAGTTTTAACGAAATGATTAATTATTCCAGATTTTTTAACTTTTCGATACAATTATAAAATTATCAGTTAATGGTTAATTTTATGATGAGAGATTTTCATGAGGTCGGAAATTATTACACATTTTGCTGAAAATCTTTTTTAAATCATAGACAAATTAAAAAAAAAATTTAATGAAAAAACTATCCTAGGTTTATTTAATTCAGGCTTTATCTTTTCAATTTTTCTCTCTTGTATAAAACTGTGAAACCCCATTTTTTTCCTCTAATGTAGTTATCGTGCTAAAAATCAGATGTATGAAAAAATAGTTTTTCTATGATTTCAAAAATTAAAATAATATTAATAAGGATGTCATTTCGAATTAAAAAAAAAATAATTTCTGATAAGAAAATTTTAAAACTCACCAAAAAATTATGTGTACAATGTTTTTTTACAATTGAAATTTTTCTTACTATCGCTCCTCACCAATTTTCGAAAAATGATTAAATTTTAATAAATAATTACTTATTTTTTTGAGGAAAACATTATTTACAACTCCACTGTTTTCAATTTTCAAAGTAAATTTTTCTGTGGCTAAAATCATTATAACAATTTTTTTTAAGGAAAAATTTGTTAAGCAAATAATCACATTTGAAGATCATTCACTTACTTTTGAAATTAAAAACAGCAAAGTCGTAGGGAATGTTTTCCGAAAAAAACAGCCATGATTTATTAAACTTCAAACATTTTTGAAAAATTGGTAAAAAGCGACAATCTGAAGAAATTCAATTACAAATCTATTGTTAAGATAAATAATTTTTTTAAGTTTCAAACTTTTTACATGAAAAATGTTTTTTCTTTAATGAGAAATGATAATATAATTTCAATTTTTAAAATCATAGAAAAATTTCTTTTCCCGGAGACCTGATTGTTTGTACATTTTTCAAAAAATGTGACTTTTCATATCTCGCTTCGCTGTCGAGAAAATTTTTGTTTTTTATCGGCAAATAGTTGTGAAACATCACAGATAAAAAAAAAACATTCTTGGTTTTCGCACTTTTGGTTTTTGCGCCATTATTTGTTAAAATTAAAAAATAATTTTAATAACAGAACTTCACCTTTTCCGACACTTGTTTCGTAAACCACCGACGATTGGAAAACACTGACACTATAGATAACTGATTGACAGACCATCAATTTTTCTCCATTCGTAAAACAATTTTTCTTCACTTCAAAACCGAAAAATCAATCCAGTTGATTTTCAAAATTGGATACGAAAAAACCAAGTCACTTTCACAAGTTTCGCGCGAAAACACGTGATTCGTCAATTTTAAGACTAATCAAAATCGAACTCACTGAATCCTCCCTTATGTGTATCTGATGATACGTGTTTTTTTTTTTTTTGTAACAAATTTTTTTCTCACAACACCAGACACGCGCGAAAGTTTCACACGGAGGTTCGACTGAGCCTCTTCGGTCCGTTCATAATCTCGCGGCACCGCGGCACTAACTGACAGGAGGTCGCATACTCGAACTATAGGAGCCGCACGCGCCGCCGCGAGCGCCACCTAGTGGCAGTTTTCGGAACTAATTTCGTTCGGACTGGTTCGGACCACCGGCCCGAGTCCTGAAGGAATCCTGAACCAGGAAAAGTGGAGAGGGAAGGGGGTCGTGTGGCGGGAATGATGGGGGTGGTTCAGGGGTTGCAAAATATGTTGTAGAAATGGGGTAGCCGATGAATGCGGTCGGCCATGGACTAGGGATTTTATTGATTTTAACCCCCATTTCCCCTTTTCCTCGACTGTGTTTCGCGTGCACGTTAATTATGGTGGAACGACTCCACCAGAGGAGTTATTGGGGCCCCGAGTGTGAATCCTTCGCGGATGATTGTAGCTGGATCGAATCACCTGCTAGAGTCCAGTATCTAGAGTAAAGCATTAAAAAATGCAATCATGTATAGAACAAATTTTAAGAACAGAGTTCAGTGACATCTTTACTGCTTTTTTGACAGATGATTTAATTGACCCAATTATTCAAATTGTTCAGGAAGATTTTTGTATTGGCATTAGGGTCTTATGAGAAGTTACACATATAAGAACAAACATGCATTTTATAAAAAAATTTTGAATTGGCAAACGTTTCGACCACGGATAGGTGTCCTCCTCAGTGCCAGATATTTAATTGAAAAATAAACCTAAAATTAAATTTTTTGTATGCAATATTTGGTAAAAGAAGGTATTCATGCATCAACTTAGCACTTCTATGTCGTGCAGCCCCCCCCCCCCCCCCTCTCGTCTTCTCTCAGTGACATCTTTACTGCTTTTTTGAAAGATGTCGGATTTAATTGACCCAATTATTGAAATGGTTTAGTAAGATTTTTGTTTTGGCATTAGGGTCTTATGAGAAGTTACATATATAATTACAAACATGCATTTTATAAAAAAAAAATTTGAATTGGCAAACGTTTCCACCATGGATCGTGGTCCTCCTCAGTGCCAGATATTTAATTGAAAAATACGCTTAAAATTAAATTTTTGGTATGCAATATTTGGTAAAAGAAGGTATTCATGCATCAACTTAGCACTTCTATTTCGTGCAGCTCCTCTCTCTCTTTCTTTCTCTCTCCGTCTCTCTCTCTCTCTCTCTCTCTCTCTCCCCCCCCCCCCCCCCTCTCTCTCTCTCTCTCCACCTTTCTCTCCGTCTCTTTCGGAGAGAGAGAGAGAGGAGCTGCACGACATAGAAGTGCTAAGTTGATGCATGAATTCCTTTTTTTACCAAATGATTTTTCTGTTCTTGAAAAATTTTATTGTTTATTTCTGTTTATGATTTAAAAAATATTTTTAACGAAATGAATAATTATTCCAGATTTTTCAGCTTTTCGATACAATTATTAAATTATCAGTTAATCATTAATTTTATGATGAGAGATTTTCATAAGGTCGGAAATTATTACACATTACACATTAAATTTTTGGTATGCAATATTTGGTAAAAAAAGGAATTCCTGCATCAACTTAGCACTTCTATGTCGTGCAGCTCTCCTCTCTCTCTTTCTCTCTCGCGCTCGCTCTCTCTCTCTCTTTCTCGCTCTCTCTCTCTCTCCAAAAGAGACGGAGAGAAAGGCGGAGAGAGAGAGAGAGAGACGGGCAGAGAAAGAGAGAGAGAGAGAGAGAGAGAGAGGGAGGGAGGGAGGGAGGGAGAGAGAGAGAGAGGAGCTGCACGACATAGAAGTGCTAAGTTGATGCATGAATACCTTCTTTTACCAAATATTGCATACTAAAAATTTAATTTTAAGTGTATTTTTCAATTAAATGTCTGGCACTGAGGAGGACCAATATCCATGGTCGAAACGTTTGCCAATTCAAATTTTTTTTTATAAAATGCATGTTTGTAATTATATATGTAACTTCTCATAAGACCCTAATGGCAAAACAAAAATCTTCCTAAACAATTTTAATAATTGGGTCAATTAAATCCGACATCTTTCAAAAAATCAGTAAAGATGTCACTGAGAGAGGGAGAGAGAGAAAGAGGAGCTGCACGACATAGAAGTGCTAAGTTGATGCATAAATTCCTTTTTTTACCAAATATTGCATACCAAAAATTTAATTTTAAGTTTATTTTTCAATTGAATATCTGGCACTGAGGAGGACCACTATCCGTGCTCGAAACGTTTGCCCATTCAAAATTTTTTCTATAAAATTCATGTTTGTAATTACATATGTAACTTCTCATAAAACCCTAATGCTAATACGAAAATCTTCCTAAAGAATTTTAAGAAGAGAATTTGAATATTAATTAGGGGAAAGCTCCCTACAGTTGATGATAGGGTGGTCCAAAAATGCGTTGGAATTTTTTTCTCAAATTTTTATGCATATCGCCCGGAAATTTGTTCGAATCCACGCAAAAATAACTTAGTGAGGTAATAATGAATGCAAGTTAATTTTTTCGTGAATATATTTTGATAGAGGAAAGGCTGATATTAAAATATGTGCAATTCCAAAATTTTCTTTCACGCTTTGCAATTAACTTCTTATTGTATAATTCAAAACAAAAATTTAAAAGTCATTTAAAGACCTAGTCCTTCCTGTAGGTAATTTTTAATTTCCAAAAATGTTTTACTACTTATTGCTAGTAGAATTAGGCAGGGTGTCCGAGAACTTCATTTTCAAAATTCGTTTATTTTTCCTTGTCTAATTTTGCATTTTTCTTGATCATCAATATTCAAATACCAGCATTTTAATCTTGAAATACTTTTAGCATAGAATCTTTTATAAACGGAATAAAACAGTATTTCAGATACAAGTTTAAAATTTTGAAATTTATTTATTTATTTTAAACAAAAAAATGTCTTTTCTACTATAAAAGATGACTTTTTAACAAAATACTTGAATTTTCAACAAAATAATTAAATTTTTAACATAATAGTTGAATTTTCAACCTAAAAATATAAATTCCTAACAAAAAGTGTCATAGTTTATATTTCAATCAAAAAACATGAAATTTATGTCAAAAAAAAGTTTTTTAAACCCAAAAAGACGAATTTTCAACAAATAAAGATTTTTCACTGAAGAAAGAAAATTTTACTCACATTGATGAACCTTTAAACGAAACGACGAATTTTATCTACAAAAATTGAATTTACAAAAAAAATATGACTTCAGCAAAACATTATTTTTTCCACAAAACTGATGCATTTTTGCCCAACAAAAATGAAATTTTAAACCAAGAAAATTTTTTTTTTTCCAAAAAGGAGAATTTTCAACTGAAAAAGATCAATCTTAAAAAAATGGAAAAGTTACATTTTCAGTTGAATCATCAATTTAAAAAGATTAATTTTCAACAAAATAGTTAACCTTTCAACCAAAGAGATGAATTTTCAACCCAAAATATAACTCTTCAAACAAAAAAATGATTTCTTAAAAAAGTGATTGAAACAAATCTTTCAAATAAAATACTGTAATACTCAAGCAAAGAAGAATAATTTTTAACCAAAAAGTTGCATTTTCATAAAAAAAAAGAAATTTCTACCAAAGTGGATGAATTTATGAATCAAAAAGATAAATTTAAAAAAATAGTTGAATTTTCCGTTAAAAAAGATTTTAGTTGACTTTTTACGATCGAAATATGAATTTTTAACCAAGAAATAAGTTTTTACAAAAAAAATTGAATTTTCAATCGAAAAAGACGAATTTTTTCCCAAAAAGGATGACTTTTTAACAAAATTGTTGAATTCTCTACCCAACAGTTGCATTTTTATCCAAAAAAGATGAAATTTCTCTTAAAACAGATGGATTCTAATTAACAAAGAAAACAAATTTTTAAAAAATAGTTGAATTTTTTTCCAGAAAAGATGTCAGTTCTCTTTTCAACGCAAAAATATTAAATTCAACCAAAAAGTAAATTTTCTACAAAATAGTTAAATTTTCAACAAAACAGCAGAATTTTCAACCAAAAAGTATGACTTTTCAACAAAATTGTTGATTTTTAAACCAAACGGTTGCATTTTTATTTAAGAAAGATGAAATATTTCTTTTAAAACAGATGAAATAAAAAAAAATCTTCAAAGAAATAGTTAAATTTTCATCCAAAGGAGATTCCAGTTCACTTTTCAACACCAAAATAAGAATTGTGAACTATAAATTAATTTTCTGCTGAATAGTCAAAGTTTTAACCAAAAAGTATGATTTTTTAACAATATTGTTTAATTTTCAACCAAACAGTTGCATTTTTGTCCAAGAAAAATGAAAATTCTACTAAAACAGGTGAATTTTTAAATAAAAAAGACAAATTTTCAAAAAAAGAGTTGAATTTTCATCCAAAAGGATTTCAATAGACTTTTCTACAGAAAAATTCAAATTTCTAATGAAAAAAGATGAACTTTTAAATTAAAAAGACAAATTTTCAGAAAAAATATTTTTCGTAACGAATCGTAATAAAATGTCTTGACGGCCCCCCCCCCCCCCCCATTGAGATGGTACGTAATTTAAGTATCGTCCCCTACTTCTAATTATTCCATTCTTGGTTTTTGTCTCTTGTGTAAGGTAGTTTTTTTGCTTAAATGAATTTTTTGTATACATTGGGAAAAGAGAAAAAATAGTTCAATTAAAAGAGTACAATACTATTTAAAAAATAATTCTTGTTGAGGTTCACTTATTATTTGTTTAGAACTAAAAGGTCAAAGTAAAACTGAACATTTTAGAAAAAAAAACTTCCTAGCATTACCTTAAGAAAAGATAGTTATGAACAATAATAATCAATTGTTGAAATAAGCATGTTTGTTGACTTGCTTTATTTATTTATTTACTAAGTAAAAAGTGGGTAAAAAGTTAAAAATTTCAAAAGAAACCGCAACTATCTACCATTATAAAGAAAAAGATAGTTATAAACAATAATGAATTGTTTGAATAATTATTTTTGCTAAATTGAAATAATTATTAACTCATTCCAAGTAGACTAATAGTTAAAATTTTTAGAAATAACCGCAAGCTTCTAGGAAATTTTTTTTGAAAACCGCGATTTTCTATCCCTATTCTATAAGAGAAAATTGCTGAAAACAATAATAAATTGTTTAAACAATTCACGTAAGCATCTGACTATCAGTGTGAAGTAGTATTTTATGTATGAGAAACAATTCGCATAAAAAAAACTGAAAAAAATCATAATTAGCGCGAAAAAATTGTAAAATAGAGTTTTTCACTTATGGGGTTTTTTGGGATCCTATAAAACAGACTTTATGAGGGTGATATTTGAAACTTAATTATTTATTTGTATTCTGCAGTTAATTGTGAAGAGCAATGTTGGGTTTCAATTTAATTGGCCTAATATCGACGATTCTGAATAAAATTTACGAAAACGTATTTTTTTTTTGTTATGGAAAATACGTGTTAAACTTCATGGGGTTTGCGCCAACTCTAAATCTTTTTTTTTTAAAGCAAAAAGAAATAAATTTATTTTTTTGTGGATTTCCACAAATTTCCGGATGATATGCATGAAAATTCGAGAGAAAAAAAATTTTGAACACCCTAGTGTGTGAACATTAATTCAGATCACAAATGCATAAAAGGAAAATAATTAATTTTAATTTTAATTGATGAGCACGTATAGTAAATTGCACATTTAAAACTATAATTTTAAATAAAAATCATTAAAAAATTTAAGAAGATAAATATATTATTAATAAGTATCATATCGTATAGTGTCAAGTGACATTAAATTTTTTTGCAAATAACTATTAAATGTTTATTACGCTGAACGTAGCCCGTTTGAATGCAAATTGACTTCTGCGTGTTTGATTTCTGCCCTTCAGTTTTCATATAAATCGATTGGAAGCACATACGTATTACGTGGCTTTTTTATTCAAGCTTTTATCGGAACTTTCTTTGTTATCAGCATTTTTTTTTAATCAAAATGCGTCCAAGAACTTCTAAAAAAAATATTATTCAATGTCTCCAAAATGCCTCCAGGGCACTTTTTTCTTTTTTTAAAAGACGTTTTTTAAACAATTACAACATTTTGTAATATTCTGCTAATTTTAGGAACAATTGGTACAATTGCACGTTAACTCTGCATATGACAGCCTTATAATCTGGGAACGCTAACCCACGTACCATCATTGTCTCAAGATCCACACGTTCTTGGTCGAAGAGGGCCATTCCTAGACACTTGTCCATGAATATAATAAACAGCCATGAGGACATAACGCATCCTTGTCTAAAACCTCACATAATATCGAAAAATCTGCAAATTTATATTGCTAAGCCTCTTGAAAACTTTCAGACTTTCGAAATTCGCATTTTTTTAAATTTTGGTCAAAAACTCATTCCAAGTTCGAAAATGTTGATTAAAAAGAATATAAGACTGAGTGCAAATCGGCTGAGGAAATAATTGTGGTGCTCGCCTAGCAAACTCAGCAGGACTTTCAGATTTTCAAAATTTCGATTTTTGAAAATTTTCGGTCAAAAAGTCTTTCCAAGTACAAAAAAGTCAAGTTTAGTTGAAAAACGTGAAATTTAGCGCGAAAAGTATTTTTGAGGATTGTTGCTTCTAAATTCTCAAAATTTTCAACTTTCAAATTTTCAAAATAAAAAATAAAAAATGTGTTTATCCTTGGCTTATTTATCCTGATAAAAGCGGAGTCAGCTAAGAACATCTTTCCGATGAGTTTTTTCTATGATGCTTGGTAAATTCCCAAGAATTATCAATTATGTCAACAAATTCAGAGTTTGGCCATTTTTAAACGAATAGGCTCAGTTAGCTTACGGAATCACCGAAAATGTATTTCCAATAACTCTTTTCTACGATACTACGCAATCTTGCAATGATTATTAATTATTTGAACAATTTTTATAAACATATTCACAGTTTGGCTATTTTTCAAGGAATAGGCACAATTTGTTTTTTTATCGCCAACGGCGATACCACGCTGGAAACACCAGTTCTCGTAAGATCACTGAAGTTAAGCATTGTTGGGCGCGGTTAGTACTTGGATGGGTAACCGTTCAGGAATACCTGCGTGCTGTTGGCCCGTCGTGGGTATGGTGGGCCCACATTGGTAGTAAATATCCACCTAGAAACACTACCCGAATCGGGTAGTGAGGCAATGAACTTTCGAGTTCGAACTGCTAATCAATGTATGTATGTATAGGCACAATTTGTTTATGGAGTCAACTAAGAATGTCTTTCCGATTACTCTTTTCTATGTTGCTTTACAAATTTAGATTTTGGCTATTTTCAACGAATATTAGGCTAAATTTTGTTATAGAATGAACCGAAAATATTTTTCCGATTACTTTTTTCTATGATGCTAAGAAGGGACTCTCTGATGACTCTTTTCTATATTGCTTCTGTAAATTCACAAGAATGATTGATTATTCACACAATTTCCATAAGCAAATTCAGAGTTTGGCAATTTTTCAACGGAAAGACTCAATTTGTTTACGGAATCAACAAATAATGTATTGCCAATAGGTCTTTTCTACGTTAGTTCGCAAATTTACAATAATTATTAATCATTTTAACATTTTTTATAAACATATACAGAGTTTGGCTATTTTTTAATTAATAGGCACAATTTGTTTACGGAGTCAACTAAGAATGTCTTTCCGATGACCCTTTTCTATATTGCTTCTATAAATTCGCAAGAATGATTAATTATTTAAACAATTTCCACAAACAATATCAGATTTTGGCAATTTTTCAAGGAATATACTCAATTCGTTGACGAAATCAACAAAGAATGTATTTCCAATAAGTCTTTCCTACGTTACTTTGCAAATTTACAATAATTATTAATTATTTCAATAATTTTCATAAAGATATTCAGAGTTTGGCTATTTTTCAACGAATAGGCACAATTTGTTCACGGAATCCATAAAGAATGTTTTTCAAATAACTCTTTCCTATGATGCTTTCGAAATTTACATAAATTATTATTTATTTAAACAATTTTTATAAACATATTCAGAGTCTTTCCGATGACTCTTTCCCATGCTTTGAAAATATACAATAATTATTAATTATTTTAACAATTTTCATAAACATATTCAGAGTTTGGCTGTTTTTCAACGAATAGGCTCAATTTACTTACGAAGTCAACTAATAATATCTTGCCGATGACTGTTTCCTAGGTTGCTTTGTAAATTTACAAGAATTTTCAATTATTTTAACAATTTCGATTAGAAAATTAAGAGTTTGGCTATTTTTCAACGAATCTGCTCCATTTTTCTATAGAATTAAGTAGGAATATCTTTCCAGTGACTTTTTGCTATAATGATCTGCAAATTTCCAAGAAGGAACCATTATTTAAACAATTTTGATAAACAAATGAGGAGTTTGGCTATTTTTTGAAGAATAGGCTCAATTTGTTTACGGAATCAATAAAGAATGTTTCACAAATACCTCTTTTCTATGATGCTTTGGAAATTTACATAAATTATTATTTATTCGAACAATTTTTATAAACATATTCAGAGTCTTTCCGATGACTCTTCACTATGCTTTGGAAATATACAATAATTAATAATTATTTTAACAATTTTCATAAACATATTCAGAGTTTGGCTGTTTTTCAACCAATAGGCTCAATTTGCTTATGAAGTCAACTAATAATATCTTTCCGATGGCTGTTCTCTATGTTGCTTTGTAAATTTAAAAGAACTTTCAATTATTTAAACAATTTCAATTAAAAAATTAAGAGTTTGGCTATTTTTCAACAAACAGGCTCCATTTTCATAGAATTAAGTAGGAATATCTTTCCAGTCACTTTTTGCTATAATGATCTGCACATTTCCAAGAATGAATCATTATTTTAACAATTTTTATAAACAAGTGAGGAGTTTGGCTATTTTTTGAAGAATAGGCCTAATTTTGTTACGGAATCAATAAAGAATGTTTTTCAAATACCTCTTTTCTATGATGCTTTGGAAATTTACAATAATTAATAATTATTTAAACAACTTTCATAGTAATCAAATAATAATTTTTTTGAATTAATATATATTTCTTATTTAAAAATTGTCTAGGATGTAGGGCTGTATCATACCTTTATTTATTTGAAAAAAGACTAAATTGATCAACAATAAAAGAGTTTGAGAGAAGAAAAAGAAACTGGACCACGTTCTTTTCTTATTAGAAATGCTGTTAGCATTAAAAGAAAGGACTTTGCTAATTTTTTAGTTAGGCTATTTTTTGAAGCATAGGCTCAATTTGTTCACGGAATCAATTAAGAATGTTTTTCAAATACCTCTTTTCTACGAAACTTTGAAAATTTACAATAATTAATAATGATTTAAACAACTTTCATAGTAATCAAATAATAATTTTTTTGAATTAAAATATATTTCTTATTTAAAATTTTTCTAGGACGTAGAGCTGCATCATACCTTTATTCATTTAAAATGAACTGCAAGAATGAAATAATCAACAATAAAAGAGTTGGAAGGAAGAAAAAGAAACTGGACTACGTTCATTTCTGATTAGAAATTCTGTTAGCATTAAAAGAAAGGGCTTTGCTAATTTTTTAGTTTGTCTATTTTTTTAAGAATAGGCTCAATTTGTTCACGGAATCAGTTAAGAATGTTTTTCAAATACCTCTTTCCGACGAAACTTTGAAAATTTACAATAATCATTAATTATTTAAACAAGTTTTATAGTAATCAAATGATAATTTTTTTTTAATTAAAATATATTTCTTTTTACAGAATTTTTCTAGTATGTAGAGCTGCATAATACCTTTATTCATTTAAAATGAACTCAAAAAATGAACTGATCAGCAATAAAAGAGTTGTAAAGAAGAAAAAGAAACTGGACCACGTTCATTTCTGATTAGAAATGCTGATAGCATTAAAAGAAAGGACGTTGCTAATTTTTTAGTTTGGCTATTTTTTGAAGAATAGGCTCAATTTGTTTACAGACTCAATGAAGAATGTGTTTCAAATACCTTTTTTCTACGAAACTTTGAAAATTTACAATAATTATCAATTATTTAAACAACTTTCATAGTAATCAAATAATAATTTTTTTGAATTAAAATATATTTTTTTAATTTTCTAGGATGTAGAGCTGCATAATACCTTTATTCATTTCAAATGAACTGAAAGAATGAACTGATAAAAGAGTTTTAAAGAAGAAAAGGAAACTGGACCACGTTCATTTCTTATTAGAAATGCTGTTAGCATTAAAATAAAGGACTTTGCTAATTTTTTAGTTTGGCTATTTTTTGAAGAATAGGCTCAATTTGTTTACGGAATCAATTAGGAATTTTTATCAAATACCTCTTTTCTCCAAATCTTTGAAAATTTGCAATAATTATTATTTGTTTAAACAACTTTCATAGTAATCGAAAAATAATTTTTTTAAATTAAAATATATTTCTTATTTTTAAATTTTCCAGGACGTAGAGCTGCATAATACCTTTATTCATTTAAAATGAACTGAAAGAATGAACTGATTAACAATAAAAGAGTTGGAAGGAAGAAAAAGAAACTGGACCCATGTTCCTTTCTTATTAGAAATGCTGATAGCATTAAAAGAAAGGACTTTGCTAATTCACGTCCTGAATCGCGTCTCAAATGCAGAATACAATAAGTAAGAAAAGGGCTAACGGGGTCGAAAAAAGCAATCAGAAAGAATTCCCTTTGATCGTGAGCACGAAAGTTCTCGTTGAGGCACGTTCTTGGGGATTCGTACGTGGTGGACATTTAGGAATTAGAAGCGACAGCCACTGGCAGGTAACTTTTATTCCGAAAGCAAACACATTTTGCACACATGAAATGACCCTTGGTAGGTAGAAACCTTCATGAGAAAATTTACAATCCAAATATTATTTTGGAAAGCTGTTCCGTTATTAAGGAAACCTACATATATGTCGAAAATAAATACTTTGGGCGCTCGAAAAAAAGGTTTCAAAAATTTCTTGTTTGCAGAGTTTTCAAATTTTATTGAGTTTCAATATTTTTTTACATCCGTGGAGGTCAAAAAAGTCTTCTCAATTTTTTTCGGATTTTAATCTGTCAGTTTCTGAGAGATAATTCTTATTTAATTTAACATTATTTTCGGATTTTTTTTAAACACATTTGCCCAAGACCCAGGAATCTAAACTGGCAATAGAGCGAATTTTTTAAATTTTGATTTTGTTATTTTATGAACTTATCTTTATAATTTCTAGTTTAAACATTTTTCTGAGCATGTGTGGATTTTTTAAACAAATTTTTAAGAAATTATTTGAATCCTTAACCAACACAGACTAATTTTCAAACCAAAAAGAGGAATTTTCAACAAAAGAGTTGAATTTTCAATCAAGGAAAATTTTTCAGTCAATAAAGAAAAAAAAAATATCTTCACAAATGTTTAGTTTTCAATTT
Organism: Andricus curvator; assembly: GCA_932195095.1. Taxonomy (NCBI): domain Eukaryota; kingdom Metazoa; phylum Arthropoda; class Insecta; order Hymenoptera; family Cynipidae; genus Andricus; species Andricus curvator. Next base: position 202,390 of record CAKNYM010051656.1, on the reverse strand, counting down.
GGTTTTCAAGCCAAAAAGATAAATTTTTGACAAAAAAAGTTGGATTAAAGCCAAAAAATAGGAATTTCCATTAAAGAAAACGAATTTTTATCAAAATACTTAAATTTTCAAGTAATGAATACATTTTCAACTAAAATGATGAATCTTGAACCAAAAAAAAATGAATTTTCTAATTAATAGTTGAATCTTCAACCCAAAAAATGAATTTTGAACAGAATAGATGAGTTGTCAAAAAAATAATTGATAACTTTTAAGAAAAAATGAAAAAGTTAAATTTTCGGTTAAAAAAATTAATTTCCTGATTGATAAACATTTGTGCTGTTCAGTACTTTTAATACTATTGAAGAAAATCATTTGAACACAAAATCATAAAGTTTCCAAGAAGACTTGAAATTTCTAAAAATTTTGTTTGTTTCAGTTTTTTGCCAGAAATAAGCATTTTTAAACAAATCAACTCAAAATGATAAGTTTTGAACCAAAAATGGAATAGCTGAATTTTAAGTTTAAAAAATTACTTTTTAGCAGAAAAAGAAGAATCTTTAGTGAGAAAGTTAATTTTAAATCGAGAAAGATAAATTTTGAACGAAATAGTTGAATTTTCAACTAGAAAAGATTAATTTTCAGTAAATACGGAATCGCTTAATTTCAAGTTTAAACATTCTAATTTTCAATTTAAAAAATTTTTTTTTCAGGTATTTGAATTCAACTGAATAAGACGACATTTGAAAAAAAAGTTGAATCCTCATCCAAATAGATGAATTTTCAACAAAGAAGACTAATTTTCTACCCATTAAACAAATTTTCAATAAGATAGTTAAATTTTCAAGTTAAAAAGTCAAATAATTTTTAAAACAGTTGACATTCAAATAAGAAAAAAAGAATTTTCAATAATAAATTTAATTTTCAATCAATAAAGAAGAATTTTCAATAATAAATTTAATTTTCAGTCAATAAAGATGAATTTTCAACAGAAAAGTTGAATTTTCAATTTTTAATTACCGCAAAATATTAATTTCGAATAAAAATATTCCTTCTCAACCAATAAAGATTTTTAAGTCGAGAAAATTAATTTTTATCCTAATAGTTGAATTTTCAACCAAAAAAATAAATGAATTTTCAACCAAAATATAAATGAATTTGCTACCAAAAAATTAGAAAAAATTAAATTACAATTTTAAAAAATAATTTTTTTTTAAAACTTCAATTTCTTACCAATTAAGTTGTTAAATTTTTAAGAAAAACAGAAAAATTTTCTACAAAACAGATGAATTTCATACATGAAAATATTCATTTGCAACTAAAAATTATATTTTCAACCAAGAAAGATTTTTCAGTTAATGAAGAAAAAAAATGCATACAAAATGTTGAAATTCCAAAACAAAGAGACGAGCCTTTCAGAAAAAATGTAAATTTCCCACCAAACAGTCGAATTTTCAACCAAAAAGATGAATTCAGAAATGAGAAAATTACTTTTCTACCAAAAAAGACGAATTTTCAATAAATAGTTAAATTTCAAGTTAAAAAGTCGAATATTTTTTTTTTTAAAGTTGACTTTGAAACCGGAAAAGAAGAACTTTCACTAAGAAAGTTAATTTTCAATCAATAGAGATGAATTTTTAACGGAACAATTGAATTTAAAAAAAATAGAATGTGAATTCTTAACGAAAAATGGAATCCTTAAATTTTCAGTTTGAAAGAATAATTTTTAACAAGGAAAAAATCGAATTTTCAATCAGTTGAATTCAACGGAAAAAGACGAATCTTCAACAAAATAGTTGATGATGATGAGGAATTTTCAGCAAATAAGATTAATTTTCAACCGAAAAAGCATTTTTAACAAAATATATTAATTTTCTACGAAACAGTTGAATTTTCATCTTTTCAGATAATAAAATCAATTTTTCAGAAAAAAACTTATTTTCAACAAAATAGTTAAATTATCAGATACATTTTTTTCATTTTTACCCCAAAAATATGAATTTCCAACTGAATAGTTCAATTTTCTTCCAAATTATAGATTTTTCAAGCCAAAAAGCAGAATTTTCTATAAAAAATGTAATTTACGAATAAATAGTTGAATTTTCAAAAAAAAAAAATGTTTACACCAAGAAATTATATTTTGCCAAAAAAAAAGGAATTATGAGTCAGTTGAATCCAACGAGAAAAGACCAATTTTTGACTAAAGTTTTAACTTCTCAACCAAGTGGATGAATTTTTAACAAGAAATTTCAATCAAGAAAGATGAATTTTCAACGAAATAATTGAATTTTCAACAAAAAATATAAACTTTCAACTACAAAGACAATTCTCAACCGAATAGACCAATGTTCTAGCAAATTTTGGAATTTTTGTGCCCAAAAAAGAATTTTTTACAAAAAAGTTCATTTACTTTCAAATTGACTGTGTGGAGCTCTTTGCCGGGGGTGATTGCTATAGAGATTGATCAGAAACCTGGGCCAGAGCAGTTTTGCAAAACGAATTAAAATAAAAAAATTAAATTAATTATTAATTTAATTTATTTTATTATTATTATTATATTATATTTATTACATTTTATTTTTTATTTCATTATTATTATTATTGATATAATTAAAATTGAATTAAAATTTTCAACAATTCACGTTGTTCGGTTTTATTAGCGTTTTTTGCCGGAAATTTAGATTTTCAACTTAAATCATTAGATTTTAAAGGTTCATAATTTTTAAACAATTTTAGGTTACGTTGGCGTTTTACACGAAAAATAGTTATTTTGAAATAAAAATTCATTATAATTTAAACAAGATTTAGAATCTTCCAATAGTTTTGAATCATGAATTTTCTACTAAAAAAGGTCAGTTTTCAACAAACAAAAAAAATAGAATCGTTAAATTTTCAGTTTAAAAAATTGATTTTTCACACACAAAAAAACGATTTTTGAACTAGTTAAATTTAACTAAAAAAGACAAAATTTTTGGATTTTAAAAAAGATAAAAATCTTTAAAATAATTTTAAGTTATGTTTGTGTTTTGATGAGAATATTTACTATTTTGAACAATATTTGAAGAATAAGCAAACTTTTGACGGAAATTCGTTCATGTTAGTCTTTTTTACTCGAAAATTGGTACTTTTTAAGAAAATTGGAATAATTTGATTGTCTATTTATTGTTAATGTTAATATATGTTAATATATCACTTTTCACCAGTTATGAAAGATTGCTTGCTGAATTAATACAAACATTTTGTATAAATATTAATTTTATATTTTAATTGAAAAATTGCCTAAGAAAAAAATCGCTCTAATAGCTTGCCTATTTTTCTAGTTACTCAATTTTTCCATTAATGTGCCACGTTCTGATATAAATAAAATATTTTTCAATAACTGCGAATCTTGTGAATGAAACACAAGATTGAACTAGCTTTTCATCTCTTCCACCTTGGATCAATTTTTCTTTTTAAATATTTTTCCAGTTTTACTTTACATTCACCTCTCGTACTCATAATTGCAATTCAACATTAATTCCTTTGCAACTTCTTACATCATTTTCTTTGACTCCTTCGCTTTTCCTTGGCGAAGAACGTCTCGTCTGAGGCAAGGTATTGTTCATTAAGACTTGAAAATAAAAATAAAAATAAAACTTGATTCCGTATTTCCCGTGAAGTTTGCGTGGCATCTCTTTGAGGGTTTAACGAATCTTCTGTTTCACTCACTATAAGACAGAGACCTTTTGAGTGACGTTGACCCGCGAACTTGGGGGGCTTCCACGGTGGTATCGGATTCGCCTCGTATAACTTACATTGATGGGACATCGAGAGCGTGTCGTTAATACGTGAACGCGTTCCCTTTTTTTTTATTTATCTTTCTCTTTTTAATTTTTTTTTGCCCTTAATTAAGCTGTCTTTCGGGCTGCAAAATTGCCTTACATTAGCGGAATAAGGAGAACGTCGAGAAGTCCCTCGCCTCCGACATCGCAATTACGATAAAGTGCCCAACTGCCCACCATCCAAGTCTCCTGAAGCAACGCGACACGCACAAGTCGGGTAGCGTGCGAAACGCTTCGCCTTGAGCGATATGAGTTAATTTTTTTTTTTGGTAGAATTCATTAAAGCCATGGGACAAGTCCCCTATGTAAGCAATGATAATACTTTAAGTGTGAAACTATATAAACGGTCATTGGCCGACTCGCCGGCGATGGTCCATTCCGCCCTGGGTACCTGCGAACGGTTCCCCCACTACACGGCGTCCCCTCACTCAGCCGAACTGCTGACGTCGATCCTGGTCAGCGGGAGTCCTTTGTACCTAATGAGGACTAGAATGCGGAAAAGAAAATTTTTTCAATTCAGAACTTGGTAATTTATAAATATAATATTCAAAATCTGCGAATTATAACGATTCCAATGATATGTTATTTTACTTGGAAAATTAAAAATTAAAGAATAAATGTTCAAATTATGCGAAATTTTATGAGGAATTTTTCAAAATATTTCACTCAAATCCACTGCAGTAGCTTTAATTTATTGGTGCAATATTCAGACGATGGTCAATTCCGCCCTGGGTACCAACCAGGGACTGGGAGCGAAATGCTGGGTGAACGCTCCATGCGTTCCTG
>CAKNYM010051656.1:161063-174355 GCA_932195095.1 Andricus curvator | reverse complement strand
AAAAAGAGGAAAGAAAAATGAGAAGGCACACAACCAAATCCCCTGCCTTTTTTTTATTTCTTTCGTCTTTTTTATTCTTATTATTATCAAATCATAATATGAAAACATTCATAATATTAATATTATGAATGTTTTTTTATGTTTTGTATGCTTTTGAAGGGGATTTGGTTGGTTGAATTCTCATGTTTCTTTCCTCTTTTTTATTTTTGTCCAAAGAAATTAGTTTTTTTAGAAATTTTTTTTTTTTTAATTACAATAGGAGCATTTTATGGTGGTTGTCCAAATTTGTTTGTTGGATTCTTGTTTTTATTTTCAGGAATTCCATACATTAACTTGAGTATTGGGCGTTAAATAGGATTTTGAATTTGATTTTATTCTAATTTAAAATTCCTAAATTTCAGTAATATTTTATTCGTATTCTACGGCTAATTTTGAAGAGAAATGTTGAGTTTAAACTGGATTCAGCTTATATTGACGATTCTGAAATTAATTTGCAAAAACGTCTTTTCTTCTTATGGTAAATACGTGTTAAACTGCCACCACCAAATATCATTTTTTTCAAACAAAAAAAAAAAGATTTATTTTTCTGTGGCTTAGAACAAATTTCCGAGAAAAAATATTTGGACCACATTGAAACAAATTGTTTAAATGAAAAAGGTTCAAACAATTAAAAAATAATTTTTTATCACTAGTGATGCATTCGAGACGATTTCAAGAAAATTCGAGATTTTCGAGATTCTCGACTCGAGATCTCGACATTTTTTATTCGAGATTCTCGATCTCCATGAAGTTTTGAGTTCACCTGAACATGTTTCAAGAAAATATCGATTTTTCTCGAAATCGTCTCGAATGCATCACTATTTATCACAATCTGTGGTGCAACATTGAAGAATTTGTAAGCTAATAAAACGTGTTTTGAAAAAAGTGGCACTTACATGATTGTCGTGACACCCTTACTCGACGTATACTGGCTTTATGCTCTTCCGAGGGACATTGTAAAACATTCTATGTGGTCTGTGTATAGAGAGTGAGATTTAAATTAAATCCGACTAATGTAACCGAGGGGGCTATATGTCTCACAAATTCAATCCCGTAAGTCGAAAGATACAAGAGTCTGCAGCTTAAGTTGTCCCCAAGCGATTAGGAGTCACTGATCCTAACAGATGAACAGAAATTGAAAGATTTCTTAGTTACGGGAAAGAGGGAAGGGATTTTTTTATCTTAAATATCAAATAGTGTCAACTACTTGTCTATTATTTTAGAAAAAACGAGAAAAAAATGTGCCTGAGTCAGGATTTGAACCCGGAACGCCACTAATAAGTTTCCAGTTCAAATCCAGGCTGAGGCAAATTTTTTCTTGTCGATCTAAAAATAGTAGATCAGTGATCTACGCTATTAATTATCTGACATAAAAGAAAATAGTAATTACCCTGATCAAAAAAATAACATCTTTGTCTGAAAATAGGGAAGGAAATTCCATATCTGTTTTAGAAAATAATTTTTTTTTCGATAAACTGAAGTTGAAGTTTAGTGGTCATCCACAAATTACTTAAGGCGTTGTTCTGAAATTTTCAGTAATATTTTCTCTGCCCCCCCCCCCCCCCCCCACACACACAACATCTTACTAGGATATTGTCAAATAAATAAAAATAAATTCTAAAATAAAAATTGAATTAATCTGTTTGGTTCAGTATTTGGTTAAAATTTTTAATTAAAAATTTAACTATTTTAGTAAAACATTAACTTTTTTGTTGAAACTTCATATTTTTGTTCGGGAATTCATCTGTTTGTATAAATGAATACAATGAAAAAATAAATATTTTGTTAAAAGTTCGAATGTTTTTATTTTTAAATTAAAATCTTTTTGGTTCAAATATTACCTTTTAAATTTTTTGTTCAAAATTATTCTTTTTTGGTAAAAAATTAAACTACGTTATTGAAAAATTCATTTTTGTTGTTTGATGATTCATCATTATGGTTCAAAAACCTTTCTTATTGGTTCTAAATTAATGTATTTCGTTAAAAATGTATTTTTTTTAAATACACTTTTTTGACTGAAAAATTATCTTGTTTAGTTGAAACTTAAACTATTCTGTTGGAAATTCATCTTTTTTGTTTAAACATTCATTTTTTCAAATAAAAATTTAATAATACTGTTTCGGGTTGAAAATTGATCTTTTTCAGTTAAAAATTCACCCGTTTTGTTGAAAATTTGTCTTTTTGGGTAGAAAATCCATCTTTTTGGTCTTCAATTCAACTATTTGGTTCAAAATTCGTTTCTTCAGTTCAATATTTAATATTTCAGTTAAAAATCCATTAAAATATTTTTTAAATTTTTTTGTTGAATATTTAACTATTACATCGAAAATTAATTTTCCCAACTGAAAAAATACCTATTTCATTTTTGCATACAAAGTTATCTTTTTCAGGTGAAAATTGACTTATTTTTTGTTTTAAACTTGTCTTTTATGGAATAAAAATTCAATTATTTTGGTAGAAAATTCATATTTTTTTGATTAAAAAATCAAATTTCTTATAGAGAATTTATTTTTTGGGCTTTAAAATTCAACAATTTTGTTGGAAGTTAAATTTTGTGGAAAATTCGTATTTTTTTGTAGAAGTCATTTTTGACCAAAAATCAAAATATTTTTTGTTGGAAATATATACTATCTACTTCCTGTTACACTTTTCGTTGAAAATTCATTTGTTTTTAGTTTTTTTTATTCTATTGTATTTTATTGAAAACTTGAATTTAGCGAGAATCTTCTTGGTGAATAATTAATTAATCTTTTTGGTTGAAAATTCCTTTAAAAATTCAAATATTTTGTTGAAAATTCGTGTACTTTGTTATAGATTCATCTATTTGGATAGAAAATGCATCTGATTGGTTCAGAATCTTTTTGGTTAAAAATTAGTTTTTTTCTTATTTAGAATTAATTTTTTTAACTAAAAATGTAACTGTTCCACTTTTTGTCGAAAATTTATCTTTTTGATAGAAATTCATCGTTCCTAGTTAAAAATTATACTATTTCGTTGAAAATTTATTTTTATTTTATTGAAAATTAATTTTTGTACTGAAAATTTCACTATTCTATTTTCATTTGAAAATTTATCTGTTTTAGGTGAAAATTCAACTCTTTGTTGATGAATAATCAGTCTTTTTTTCGTAGAAGAGTTCTCCCATTAGTTTAAACTTCATCTTTTTGGTTGAAAATTCATTTCTTTGTTTGAAAATTTATTTCTTTGGTTGAAAATTTGACTATTTTGTTCCTTTTTTGGTTGAAAATTTATTTTACTAACTGAAAATTTAACTATTTTAGTTTTGGTAGAAAATTTATCTTTCAGTTGAAAATTCACGAATTTGGTTAAAAATTAAATTTTTTTTTTGAAGATTCATCATTTTAGTTAAAAATTCACTTTAACTATTCCATTTTTTGTGGAAATTTGCCTTTTTTGATAGAAATATAATTTTTTTCGTTAAAAAATTATCTGTTTTGTAGAAATTTAACTATTCTATTTTCTGTTCGGAATTCATTTATTTGGTTTAAAAAAAAACTATTGAGTTGAAAATTAATTTTTTTTGTTGATAGAAAATTCATGTTTTGAGTTCAAAATTAATTTTTTTAACTGACGATGTAGAACTGTTCCATTTTTGCTTGAAAATTTACATTTTTAAATGAAAATTAATTATTTGCTGAAAAATCGTTTTTTTTTTTGCTTAAAATTTAATTTTCTATCTGCAAATTGAACTATTATATTCTTAAATTGTAAATTCATCTGTTCTAGTTGAAAATGTATATATTTTATTGAAACTGTATATCTTTTTTGGAATAAAATTCATCTTTTGGGTGTAAAATTGAATTATTTTGTTGAGAATTCATTTTTTTAGCTGAAAATTGATTGTTTGAAGTGAAAATTGAATTCTATATTTTGCTAAAAAGATCAATTTTTTTTGTATGAAAAATTTTTTTTTTTTAAATTCGTTTTTTTTTGTTTGAAAATTTATTTTTCCAACATTTCAACTATTTTAATTTTGGATGAGAATTGATCTTTTTCAGATGAAAATTCATGTTAAATATTTGGTTAAAGATTCATATTTTTGGTTGAAGATTCGTCATTTTAATTAAAAATTCATTTCTTTGGTTGAAAATTTATCTTTTTGACTTGAAAACACAACTAAAAAATGTCTTAAATTCAAAATTGATCTTTTTAGTTGAAAATTAGTTTTTTTTATTCTTTTGTATTTTATTGAAAATTTGAGTTTTGTGAAAATCTTCTTGGTCAATAATTCATCGTTTTGGTTTAAAATTTATTTCTCAGGTTGAAAATTTATTTCTTTGGTTGTAAATTTAACTATTTTGTTGAAAATTCGTTTCTTTCTTGGTTGAAAATTTTTTTACTGACTGAAAATTTAACTATTTTATTTTTGGTAGAAAATTTATCTTTTCAGTTGAAAATTCATGAATTTGGGGAAAAATTATTTTTTTTTTTTTAGTTGAAGATTCATCATTTTAGTAAAAAATTCACTTTAAATATTCCATTTTTCATTTAAAAAATGATCTATTTTGTAGGAATTTAATTATTCTATTTTCTGTTAGGAATTCATTTATTTGGTTGAAAAAAAACTATTGAGTTGAAAATTCTTTTTTTTTTGTGGATAGAAAATTCCTGTTTTCATTTGAAAATTAATTGTTTTAATTGACGATGTAACTGTTCCATTTTTGCTTCAAAATTTACATTTTTAGATGAAAATTAATTAATTTTTCTGAAAACACGTTTTTTTTTGTTTAAAATTTACTTTTCTAACTGCAAATTGAACTATTATATTCTTGATTTGTAAATTTATCTGTTTTAGTTGAAAATTTATATATTTTATTGAAACTGTATGTTTTTTGGTAGAAAATTCATCTTTTGGATGTAAAATTGAAATATTTTGTAGTGCATTAATTTTTTTGGTTGAAAATTGGTTGTTTGAATTGAAAATTAAATTCTATTTTTTGTTAAAAAAATCATTTTTTTTGTATGAAAAAAACCATTTTGTTGAAAATTCTTTTTTTTTCTGGTTGAACATTTATTTTTCTAAAATTTCAACAGAAAATTATAATCTTTTGGGTTGAAAATTCAACTAACTATTTGGTTAAACATTCATATTTTTGGTTGAAGATTCATCATTTGAATTAAAAATTCATTTCCTTCGTTGAAAATTTATCTCTTTGACTTGAAAACACAACTAAAAAATGTTTTAAATTCAAAATTGATCTTTTTGGTTGAAAATTAGTTTTTTTCATTCTATTGTATTTTAATGAAAATTTGAATTTTGGGAGAATCTTCTTGGTCAATAATTCATCTTTTTGGTTGAAAATTTATTTCTCAGGATGAAAATTTATTTCTTTGGTTGAAAATTCAACTATTTTGTTGAAAATTCCTTTCTTTTTTGGTTGAATATTTATTTTACTGACTTAAAATTTAACTATTTTATTTTTGGTAGAAAATTCATCTTTTCAGTTGAAAATTCATGAATTTGGTTGAAAATTAAATTTTTTTTTCAGTTGAAGATTCATCATTTTAGTTAAAAATTCACTTTAACTATTTCATTTTTTGTGGAAAATTTACCTTTTTTGATAGAAATGTAATTTTTTTCGTTAAAAAATTATCTGTTTTGTAGAAATTTAACTATTTTCTATTCTATTTTTAACTGACGATTATTAATTATTATTAATTAGTATTTAATTAGTTATTTATTTACTTAATTAGTATTTAGTATTTAGTAATTTATTTGTAAATTTATCTGTTTTAGTTGAAAATTTATATATTTTATTGAAACTGTATCTTTTTTTGGTAGAAAATTCATCTTTTGGGTGTAAAATTGAATTATTTTGTTGAGAATTCATTTTTTTTTTTGAAAATTGGTTGTTTGCACTGAAAATTGAATTATATTTTTTGTTAAAAAAATATTTTTTTTTGTATGAAAAAAACAATTTTGTTGAAAATTCTTTTTTTTTTGTTGGTTGGACATTTATTTTTCTAACATTTTAACTATTTTAATTTTGGATGAGAATTGATCTTTTTTAGTGGAAAATTATTCTTTTTGGTTGAAAATTCAACTAACTATTTGGTTAAACATTCATATTTTTGGTTGAAGATTCATCATTTTAATTAAAAATTTATTTCTTCCGTTGAAAATTTATCTTTTTGACTTGAAAACACAACTAAAAAATGTTTTAAATTCAAAATTTATCTTTTTGGTTGAAAATTAGTTTTTTTTATTCTATTGTATTTCATTGAAAATTTGAATTTTGTGAGAATCTTCTTGGTGAATAATTCATCTTTTTGGTTGAAAATTGATTTCTTTGGTTAAAAATTTATTTCTTTGGTTGAAAATTCAACTATTTTGTTGAAAATTCGTTTCTTCTTTGGTTGCAAATTTATTTTACTGACTGAAAATTTAACTATTTTATTTTTGGTAGAAAATATTTTCAGTTGAAAATTTATGAATTTGCTCAAAAATTTAATTTTTTTTTTATTTGAAAATTCATCATTTTAGTTAAAAATTCACTTTAACTGTTCCATTTTTTGTGGAAAATTTACCTTTTTTGATAGAAATGTAATTTTTTTCGTTAAAGAATTATCTGTTTTATAGAAACTTAACTATTCTATTTTCTATTCTATTGAATTCTATTTTTGGTTAAAAAAAAATAATTTTTTTGTATGAAGAAAACCATTTTGTTGAAAATTCGTTTTTTTTGTTGAAGATTTATTTTTCTAACATTTTAATTATTTTAATTTTATTTGAGAATTGATCTTTTTTAGATGAAAATTCATGTACTTCGTTGAAAATTTGTCTTTTTTTAAACATTTATATTTTTTGTTGAAGATTCATCATTTTAATTAAAAGTTCATTTCTTTGGTTGAAAATTCATCTTTTTGATTTGAAAACACAAATAAAAAGTGTTTTGAATATATATATATAGAAACAAAATTTATTTTGCATTAATATTATTAATCTTCTAGGTGAGAAATTGGGATATTGTAACAACCCTGAATGGAGCACTGTTTAATGCGAATAATATGTTTCTACTAGGAATCTGCATTATCATCGGAGATGGTGAAAAAGAAAAAAGAATTCTTCCTCTGATCTCTCTAGTAGCTCAGTGGTTAGAGCACCTGGCCGGAAATCAGGTGACCTGGTGTTCGAATCCCAGCGGAGTGAAAGGAGAAGATCTTTTTTCTGAATAAATTCAATTTAAAAATTTTTAATTTATGTTTCCATCTTGTCTGAGGACGTTAAATACTTTCTGTATTAGAGGATATAACTTTGATCGATATTGTAGATTTCCATTTTCACAGTGTGTGTGAAAGGATTTCTCTTTGGATCGATCGTTACCATCTCCGATGATTATTATTATTATTATTATACCATTAAGCCATTTCCCTTTCGGGGTAGGCGTGACTTGCTCGGTTGTAAAATAGTAATACAGATTTATAGTAAAAATTGATTTGTACATAACATCTGGAATAATAAAGCATATTTCAGAAAAAAGAATTCTTCCTCTGATATCTCTAGTAGCTCAGTGGTTAGAGCACCTGATGTCCTGATCGGAAATCAGTTCAACAGGTGTTCGAATCCCAGCGGAGTGAAAGGAGAAGATCTTTTTTCTGAATAAGTTTAATTTATAGCTCCATCTAGTCTGAGGACGTTAAATATCTTCTGTATTAGAGGATATAACTTTGATCGATATTGTAGATTTCCATTTTCACAGTGTGTGTGAAAGGATTTCTCTTTGGATCGATTGTTACCATCTCCGATTATAATACAGATTCCCAGTAAAAATTGATTTGTATATAACATCTTGCATAATGAAGCATATTTCAGAAAAAAGAATTCTTCCTCTGATTTCTCTAGTAGCTCAGTGGTTAGAGCACCTGATCGGAAATCAGTTGACCTGGTGTTCGAATCTCAGCGGAGTGAAAGGAGAAGATCTTTTTTCTGAATAAATTTAATTTAATAATATGTTTTCTATTACTTTGACTTCTTCTATCATTTAAATTGAGCATCCTTTCCAATTTGAATTGCTCATAAATGCTTATTAAATTCTCAAAGGACATAAAGGTCGAGCATATTCTCATGCTCCTTAGAATTTCTCCGAGTACTTAAACTCTTTAGAATACTAGGTGAAATCCGTAAAATTCAATTTTTCACATAAAGCCAACACCTTCTTATCGATCTGCGAATGTAATAAATCAACTAACAATGAGACTTTAGTCCAAATACAAAAATAGAATCCGACCTTAATTTCCTTTTACCCTCTTTATTACACTAAATTCTAAAAGCTGAAAGTGATTTGGCCCAACTAAGACGCTAAGCGCCTAAGGACATCCAAAAGTGGGTCATTGTCAGACAGGCACGCGACAAGGCACGAGTCGAGGAAACAGTTGCAGGTCTACGTAATCGGTTTCCGGTACCAGGCCGGTACCTTCAGCTTGTCTCAAAAGTGGGATGCCACCTACCCGGAAAAGGACTCTGGCCTGCTCCTTCAAGGACTCTCGGTTGATTTACGACAGTCATAAAAGAACTAAGAGCGTTACGGTAACTTTGGAAGGTTTTATTTCTGCCATACATTCCCTCAAGACGGCATCGAGCATATCTCCAAAACCTGCAAAAATAACAATGAACCATACGATTACGAACTTTATGGCCAAACTTTCCTTCAAAGTTTTCTGCATTTTTCTTAAACTTCGAACCCAGAATTAATGATCTACTAACATTGTCAAAGAATGTATCTGAAATTGAAATGTAAGAATTCGATTCAGAGGCACACAGTGTGCTGAAGCGGTAATTTACTGTTCAAAATCACCTACACTCCACAGTCTACAATTATATGTTTTCGTTTTAAACAAATTTTATGAAGAAATGCATGGTTTGACCACACTGTTAGAAATGTTTGCAATTTTAGTATACACGGGCATATTAAATTTCCTATATGTCTACTAAATTCATTACACTTTGTAATTTTAGTATACTTACGTATACTAAATTTCTTTTATGAAGTTACATGTATACTAAATTTATTAAGTGTGCAGTAAGTTTCTGTCACGTATATGAATTTCATAGTTTCTGTATACTAAAATTGATATACGTGTTTACTATATTCAGCTGCGCAAGCGCGTTTCGATTTACGCGAGTCGGGCAACGTGGCCGGTGGCAGGCTCGCATGCCGCTGCATTTGTTTGAGTTATTTGTAATGCTAAAAGGTTTCTTTTTGCGAGGATCTGCAAAGTCTTCTGTTTAAAAGGTATGTTTAATTTATTAACGTAAATGTAGCTTAACGATATGATTATTTGCGAGAATTAAAACTTTGTTCTTTAATTTCATTTTTCATCTTATCATGTTTACAGATGATGAAGACGGAGCCCCCGCGAAACGGAACGCGTATCCTGAATTTAGTATATGCACTGTTAAAAATGTTTGCAATTTTAATATAGATTTACGATACATTTGTATAGTAAATCTAAAAACTCGATCTATGAAATAGCAATTAAGAGGCTGCATAGTAAATTTCATATACATGTATATTGGTCAACTCTTAGAAAAGTCAGATAAATTCACTTTACACAAATTAAAATTAATTTTGGCAGTAATCTTCAATTCCAAATAATAAAGCATGATATTTTTTTCTAGTTAAACATAAATTATGCTGGGTTTTAAGTGGAAAAGTTCAATTAAGCGAATAATTAAGATACCTAACCTAAAAGCAGCGATTTTTTTGTTAAAATTCTGACATTTACAGTGAATTTTGAAGAAAATCTCACCTGTACGTTGCAGTTTGATTAAAAATATGAATTTAGACGATGAATTGTAGGTTATTACTTTAGTTTTTAATATTTGACAAGATTTGTGTGCATCAAAGAACTTTCAACTTTCACGCGCTCTGTTTTACTATACATGTATATTAATTTTACAAGACGATGGTATATTAAATTTACTACACGTATATGCATATTGCTTCCATTACATGTATAGTAAAATCGCTATAGAAATTTCTAACAGTGTGCGTATACTAAATTTCGTATACATGTATACCGATTTTAGTATACGCGTATACTAACTTTCATGTACGTGTATACTAAATTCAGTATATGCATATACTAAATTTACTGTACGCTGGTATACTAAATTTAAGAGATTTTTCTAACAGTGCAGATAGAAAGTGATCGTTTTTTATTATTGCCTTCAAATGATATCACTGGAAATGTTTTGTGATGTTCTAGAATCTCGAAGAATCAGCTTCCAAATTGTACTTGTCAACGAGAGGTCGACCACTCTGATTTTTCATGTACCAGGAATATATTCCCTAAAGAATATTCGCGAATATATAGAATATATCTGAATATTTAGGAATACAAAGAATATGAAGAACATTGGAATATTTGGGAATATGTAGAAGTATGAGGGAATATGTAGGAATATGTAGGAATATGAGGGAATATTTGGGAATATATGAGACAATATTTCAGAATATATTTAAATTATGTATATTAAATTACACACGGAAAAAAGTGGATCTTTAAAAAAACTCTGTGAACCAGCAGCTCTAACTATTTTAAATTGAACCGCAGCTTTTCGTCGGCGAATTTTGTTAAAATTACTATTTCGCATTCAGGTTATTTAAACTGACTTCTTAAAAGAGTAGGTTGAACAATTTCAAATAGTAGGATGCACTGCACCAGTTGGTAACCGTCCACACTCAGGAGAATAAGAGTTACTATTTCGTGTAGTATGCCTTACTTCTGTGAAGAGTAACTTTGCCGATTTCGCATTGTAACGCATATATGTATATGTATATATGCTCTGAACGCATTCTATACACGATGTATAAATAGATTAGCTCGAAACTTTCGACAACAAAAATGATGTGAAACGTCGATCGATTTGAAAAGGAAAAAATTATTTTATATATGATTATTACTGCACTTAATTTACGATTATTCTTACACAATTGCACGCACAGAGACTTACAAATATGATCGCACGCTCAAACGCTTTGAAAAATCGCCCCCGCTGGGGAATCGAACCCTACCTAACTACCTAAAACCTGTCCTAAAACCTAAATCTAACGCAAGTGTTAGTCAAGTGAGCTACGGAACCGCTTAGATTTTTCTGACAAACTCTCGGTCAAGCGGTTTCTCTGAGAAAAACGTGGCCAGCTAAGAAATTATAATAAATAATTACTTAAAATTTTTTTAATCAATCTCTTACTGATGATTTCTAATATTTTGTAACGAGCTTGGGAAAAATATTTTGCTTAGAAGTATTAACTCACACAGTAAATATATTATTAGTAATTTATATGTATATTATTATAAGATGAATTGAATTACAATTTCTAAAAAGTACATATTTTGTATTATTGCAAATTAAGGCTTGAAAAAATGTTTTCGAAAGAAAGTTTTGGAATTTTGATTTGATTTTATTATCATCTCACTTTATTTAAAACGCAACATTCATTTACATAACTGATATATAAATAAAAAATAGTTTAAACATCGTAATAATATATAAAATACAAAATCGAAATCACTATTTTAAGATGAGACAAACGTTGAATTGTGATTTAAATTTAGTGCAGTCTTCCCCTGTTTTTCTTAGTTTCCCCTTTTTTCTTGAAATTTCCCTTTCCCCCCCTATTCTCAAAAACCTTCCCCCTTTTCCCCTTTTCTGTTTAAATATACGATATTTGAAATTTTACCCATTATTGAATAATAATTAAAGCAATTATAGCACTTAAATAAATTATTAATGAATAAATAAGGTACACGTTCCAAGTTCAGACCATTAAAAATAAATACTCTTAAACAAATTTGAAGATGAAACATTTTAAAGCAAGTTGAAAATGTGAAAACTGCCGACAGAAGTCATTATCCAATATAAAATTGGAACAGTTACAAAATATATATTATTTTTTAAATAAGTATTAGAAGATTAATAAATTTTAGTTTAAATTTACAAAGTTAAATACCTAATTAAAAAATGGAATATTCCAAACTCATCAACTGGAATTTTAAATGTTATAACTTGAGCAATTTTTACTTGAAAATTTAACTATTGCTGAAACTTTTATTTGTTGAAAATTAATTTGTTTAAACTCACAATTGAACTATTCCATTTGTGTTTGAAAATTGATCTTTTTTAGTTGGAAATTCAACTATTTGTTTGGATGTTCAAATTTCGTTCAAAAGTTATATTTTTTGGCAGAAAGTTGGTTAAAAATGTAACTATTTGGTTGAAAATATATTTATTTTGTTGAAAAGCTGTCTTTTTGGTTGAAAATCAAACTAATTTGTTAAAAATGCACTTTTTCAAACTGAAAATTGCAATTTTTGATTGAAAATTATTTTTTGTATTGAAAGCTTATATTTTTGAGTTACAAATTCGAGTGTATTATAGAACGTACTTTTTTTTGCACGAAATTTCAATAAATACGTAGAAAATTGGGTTTTTCATTTGAAAATTAGTTTCTTGAAATTAAAATGTAGCAATTCCATTTTTGGTTCAAAGTTGATCTTTTTTATTTTGAAAATTCAAATATTTGGTTAAAAATTTATGTAATCTGTTAAGAATTCGTCCTTTTTTTGTAGAAAAATCATCTTCTTGCTTTAAAATTCGACATTTTGAATACAATTTTTTTTCTTCATTGGCTAAAAAATCTTTTTTGGTTGAAAACTCAACTCTTGTTCAAAATTCGTGTTTTTGGGTTAAAGATTCAACTGTTTTGTAGAAAATTTGAATTTTCCCTGGAAAATTCAATAGTTTGGTGATTTTTGAACAACTTTGTTAAAAGTTCATCATTTTAGTTAAAGTTTTTTCTTGTTTGTTAAAAAGTAGGTTTTTTAACTAACAATTGTAATTTTTGGTTGAAAATTAACTTCTTAATTATTAATTCATATTTTTGTGTTGAAAAATCAACTGCATTGTAGAAAATTCAACAATTTGGGAGAAAATTCAGTTTTTTCAATTGAAAATTAATTTTTTGAAACGAAAATATAACTATTAGATTTTTGGTTAAAAACTGTTGTTCTTAATTAAAAAATTCAACTATTTTGTTCAAAAATTATCTTACTCATTGAAAATTTAAAATTGCGAAAGTTAAAAATAAATTTCTTGTTCAGTTACAATTTTTTTGAAAATATGCAAAAACATGTTTTTTTTTTGGATTGAGCCATATGCACACATTTAAAAAAAAGTTGAATATGTCGAAACTGAAATTTATTCAGCTTGAACCAAAGAAACATTT
>CAKNYM010051656.1:131767-156063 GCA_932195095.1 Andricus curvator | reverse complement strand
AAATGTTTCTTTGGTTCAAGCTGAATAAATTTCAGTTTCGACATATTGAACTTTTTTTTAAATGTGTGCATGTGGCTCAATCAAAAAAAAAACATGTTTTTGCATATTTTCAAAAAAATTGTAACTGAGCAAGAAATTTATTTTTAACTTTCGAAATTTTAAATTTTCAATGAGTAAGATAATTTTTGAACAAAATAGTTGAATTTTTGAATTAAGAACAACAGTTTTTAACCAATAATCGAATAGTTATATTTTCGTTTCAAAAAATTATTTTTCAATTGAAAAAACTGAATTTTCTCCCAAATTGTTGAATTTTCTACAATGCAGTTGATTATTCAACTCGAAAATATGAATTAATAATTAAGAAACTAATTTTCAACCAAACATCACAATTGTTAGTTAAAAAACCTACTTTTTAACAAACAAGAAAAAACTAACTAAAATGATGAATTTTTAACTAAGAAATTAATTTTGAACAAAGTTGTTCAAAAATCACCAAACTATTGAATTTTCCAGAGGAAATTCAAATTTTCTACAAAACAGTTGAATCTTTAACCCAAAAAACACGAATTTCCAACAAGAGTTGAGTTTTCAACCAAAAAAGATTTTTTAGCCAATGAAGAAAAAAAATTGTATTCAGCATGTCGAATTTTAAAGCAAGAAGATGATTTTTCTACAATAAAAGGACGAATTCTTAACAGATTACATAAATTTTTAACCAAATATTTGAATTTTCAAAATAAAAAAGATCAACTTTGAACCAAAAATGGAATTGCTACATTTTCATTTCAAGAAACTAATTTTCAATTGAAAAAACCAATTTTCTACCTATTTATTGAATTTTCGTGCCAAAAAAAGTACTTTCTACAATGCACTCGAATTTTTAACTCAAAAATATAAGCTTTCAATACAAAAAATAATTTTCAATCAAAAATTGCCATTTTCAGTTTGAAAAAGTGCATTTTTAACAAAGTAGTTTGATTTTCAACCAAAAAGACAGCTTTTCAACAAAATAAATATATTTTCAACCAAATAGTTACATTTTTAACCAACTTTCTGCCAAAAAATATAACTTTTGAACGAAATTTGAACATCCAAACAAATAGTTGAATTTCCAACTAAAAAAGATCAATTTTCAAACACAAATGGAATAGTTCAATTGTGAGTTTAAACAAATTAATTTTCAACCAAAAAAAGTTTCAACAATAGTTAAATTTTCAAGTAAAAATTGCTCAAGTTAGCACATTTAAAATTTCAGTTGATGAGTTTGGAATATTCCATTTTTTAATTAGGTATTTAACTTTGTAAATTTAAACTAAAATGTATTAATCTTCTAATACTTATTTAAAAAATAATATATATTTATGATAGATACGTAGATACGTAGATGAAAATAGTTCACCTATATGTTCACGATGGGATGTGATTAAAATCAATAAGAGAATTCCTATAAAATAATTTCTTGAGGCTATACAATATTTTTTTATTCAGTTCATTTCAAATTTAATGGTACCTTTTATAAACAAAAGTTTGAAACTCAAATAGGCTCAGTTGTCTCTGATTCTTGCGAAAAGCGTGATGGAGGTTTTGAAAAATTATGTTTTAAAAAGTAATTATTTTAATTTAGACTTCAATGCAAGATATGTAGCAGATTCTGCACTTTATGTACACACATTGTTGATAACCTGACAATGTTCCAAGATTAAAATTTACCGTCGAAACTGAAACTGAAGCTAGAATACATTTTCTAGATATGACTTTAACTAGAACTGGTGAAGGTTATATTATCACAGATACACACAAAAAACTATTTGTTCCGGAAGAACACTGAGCTTCAATTCTAATCATTCCATTCAAAACAACATATGAGTTGTATAAAATTTCATTGATACTATGATATTATCGCAAACAAATTTTTATGGAAAAAATATTGAATTATGTAAACAGATTCTTTATCTCAACTATTATCTGATTGATTTTATTAAAAAATAGAAATTGTAATTGATAATAATAATAAATTGATAATTATTATTACTATTATTTTATTGCACAACAGAATTAATCAGATAAAAAGTGAAAATAACAATCACAACAAAAATAATGCTGATGATTATTATACATTAAATATTATAAATAAATAGATAAATAGACTAAATCATTGCTGGAAAAATTAGGTTCAGGTTATATAGTATTTCAAAGAGTTCAAGTGATCGGAGAAATTCTCACCAGGATGAGGAATTGAGAATATGCTCGAGAATATGTTCGACCTTCATGTGCTTTGAGAATTTAATTAGCATTTATGAGCATTTTGAATTAGGATTTAAAAATCGTATTTTCTACTTTTATTAATAATAATTACATTATTTAAATTTCGCGAAAAAAATGCATCGCTTCAAATTGGAAAGGGTGCTAAATGTAAATGATAAAAGAAGTTGAAGTAATGTACAACATATTATTCGCATTAAACAGAGACTTACTCATGGTTGCTACAATATCCAAATTTCTACATTCTTCTAGGCATACAACCAACCATACACCTACAAGATTAATAATATTAATGCAAAATGAAATTTGTTTCTAAATATGTTTAAAATACTTTTTAGTTGTGTTTTCAAGTCAAAACGATAAATTTTTAATCAAAGAAATGAATTTTTAACTGGAGCGATGAATCTATCAACATAAATTTTCAACCGAAGAAAAAACGAATTTTCAAAAAAATCAATTTTGTTTTCATAACAACAAAAAATGATTTCTTAACCAAAAACAGAGGAATTAAATTTGCAGTTAACACAATCAATTTAAAAAAAATCAACTCTCAACAAAATAATTCAACATTAAATTAAAAAAGATGAATTTACAAACCAAAAATATAATATATATTTCAATTTGCAGTTAGAAAAGTAAATTTGAAAAAAAAAACGAGTTTCAAGCAAAATTAATTAATTTTCAACTAAAAATATAAATTTTCAACCGGAAATTGAATAGTTATATCTTCAGTTAAAAAAATTAATTTTTAACTAAAAAGAAGCGAATTTTCAGCCAAAGAAATTATTTTTTAGTCGCAATGATGAATTTTCAACAAAAAATATGAAATTTTGTCCAGATAGTGGGTTTTTCAATCCGAAAGACGAATTTTCTATCAACAAAGAAAACGAATTTTCAACTAAACAGTTTTTTTAAAGTAGCTTTAAAATCATACTTATTTTTTCGACTATTTTGGATATCTTAAAATTAGTTTTTCAAAATAAAAATTAATTTTTAATTTTCCAAGGAATCTAACGAAATTTTTTCATTCACAAAGATCCGAATTTTCAAACAGAAAGCATTAAAATATACCAAAAACAGTTGAATTTTCAAATAAAAAAGAATGTTTTACAATACAGTATAATCATTAACAAAAAAGTTAATTTTCAACCAAGAAAGATTACTTTTCTACCGGTAAAAGATGAATTTTCTACTAAAATACGAATTTTGAACGAGTTAATTAAACAAAAGAAAACTAATTTTTAACAAAATGGTTCAATCCTCAAACAAATAGATGAATTTTCAATCAGTTAAAAAAAAATTCCAACATATAAAGATGAATTTTCAACTAGTTGTCAAATTACACAAATCTAATACCTTCTCATTATAGGATGAGAATGTAAAAAAGTTTAAGATGGGGTTATTAATTGGATACATTGATCTTTGTTTTCCATAAAAAATTTTTATATGTGCAAACGAATTTTCTCTAAAGAGTGGAAAAGACCAAATTATATTTTATATTAATTCCTATCTTTAACTATCAAGTAATATTTGAATTTCATGAATAAAATTTTTCATTATCCATACTTGTAGTTTTCCCATAAAAAATCCCTAATGAGGAAGTCTAAATTGGATTCGAAACATGTTAGTTTTGTTTGACTCTTTCATTTTTTTCCTTTTGTTATACATTTAATTCTAATAAGTTGGATAGGAGGAAATTGGAAGTATAATTTTGAATTGTCAGCTTTTTTGTGTTCTCTTTTTTGCTTCCTCATAGAGGAAGCTTTGTGATGGTAACATTTTTGAAAATTTTCAAATTCATTCAATTATACCTTTCTCAATTTAAAAATGTGTAATACAATGTTCTAAGCAATTTTCCGGCGGTGTGTGTGAGGATATGTGTGTGTGGATGTCACGCTTTTTTGTGAACACAATAACTAGAAAACGGTTGCAGATGAATTGATGAAATTTGAAGGGCTAATTTTCCTCACTAATATCTTGAAACTGACCGAAGGATTTCCAAAAATATCTATTACATTTTTTTAGCACTCAATAATATTTAAAAAATCGGGGTTTTATAGTAAAAATTTATTCATTAGCATAATTCAAAGTTGATGCAGGAATATAAAAGATTCCTTGGTTCGAAACTAATCGATTGACCTATAATATTAATACATTTTATCAATAATTTATATTTTTTGAAAATCGGTTTTTTATAGTAAAAATTTTTTCGTTAACATAATTCCAAGTTGATGCAAGAACAGAAGAGATATGTTGATTCGAGTCGAATCAATTGACCTATAATATTAATAAATTTTATTGAAGAGTAAGGAAGCTATGGTAATGCATAATATTTGAAAATACGGTTTTTTATAGTAAAACTTTTTTCTTCGACATAATTCAAAGTTGATGCAAAAATATAGAAGATTCCTTGGTTCGGAACGAATCGATTGACCTATAATATTAATACATTTTATGGAAGAGTAGGGAAGTTATGGTACTTTATATATTTTGAAAATCGTTTTTTATAGTAAAAATTTTCTCATTCTCATTATTTAAAGTTGATGCAAGAACAGAAAGGATGTGTTGATTTGAGAAGAATCGACTGACCTATAATATTAATACATTTTATTGAAGAGTAAGGATGCTATGATAATGCATAATATTTGAAAAATCGGTTTTTTATAGTAAAACTTTTTCCATTAGCATAATTCAAAGTTGATACGAAAACATAAAAGATTCCTTTGTTCGAGACGAATCGATTGACCTATAATATTAATACATTTTTTTAACTAATATGGAAGTTATGGTAAATTATATATTTTGAAAATCGGTTTCTTATAGTAAAACTTTGTCGTAACATAATTCAAAGTTAATGCAAGAACAGTAAAAATGTGTTAATTCGAGTCGAATCGATTGAACTATGATATTAATAAATTTCATTGAAGAGTAAGGAAGCTTTGGTAATGCATAATATTGGAAAATAAGGTTTTTTATAGTAAAACTTTTTTCTTCAAAATAATTCCAAGTTGATGCAAGAATATAAAAGATTCCTTGTTTCGGAACGAATCGATTGACCTATAATATTATCACATTTTATTGAAGAGTAGGGAAGTTATGGTAATCTGTATATTTTGAGAATCGGTTTTTTATATTAAAACTTTTTTTATTAACATAATTCAAAGTTCATGCAAGAACAGAAAAGTTGCGTTGATTCAAGACGAATCGATTGACCTATAATATTATCACATTTTATTGAAGAGTAGGTAAGTTATGGTAATTTATATATTTTTAAAATCGGTTTTTTATATTAAAACTTTTTTTATTAACATAATTCAAAGTTCATGCAAAAACAGAAAAGTTTCGTTGATTCAAGACGAATCGATTGACGTATAATATTGATACATTTTAATGAAGCGCGAGGAAGTTATGGTAATGCATAATATTTGAAAATACGGTTTTTTATAGTAAAACTTTTTTCTTCAAAATAATTGGAAGTTGATGCAACAATATAAAAGATTCCTTGGTTCGAAACGAATCGATTGACCTATAATATTATCACATTTTATTGAAGAGTAGGGAAGTTATGGTAATTTATATATTTTGACAATTTTTTTTTATAGTAAAACTTTTTCCATTAGCATAATTCAAAGTTGATACGAAAACATAAAAGATTCCTTTGTTCGAGACGAATCGATTGACCTATAATATTAATACGTTTTTTTAACTAATATGGAAGTTATGGTAAATTATATATTTTGAAAATCGGTTTCTTATAGTAAAACTTTTTCGTTCACATAATTCAAAGTTGATGCAAGAACAGTAAAAATGTGT
This sequence comes from Andricus curvator, assembly GCA_932195095.1. Taxonomy (NCBI): domain Eukaryota; kingdom Metazoa; phylum Arthropoda; class Insecta; order Hymenoptera; family Cynipidae; genus Andricus; species Andricus curvator. The sequence continues at coordinate 149,985 of CAKNYM010051656.1, read as the reverse complement.
TAATTCGAGTCGAATCGATTGAACTAATATATTAATAAATTTTATTGAAGAGTCAGGAAGCTATGGTAATGCATAATATTTGAAAATAAAGTTTTTTATAGTAAAACTTCTTTCTTCAAAATAATTCCAAGTTGATGCAAGAATATAAAAGATTCCTTGGTTCGGAACGAATCGATTGACCTATAATATTATCACATTTTATTGAAGAGTAGGGAAGTTATGGTAATTTGTATATTTTGAAAATTGGTTTTTCATATTAAAACTTTTTTTATTAATATAATTCAAAGTTCATGCAAGAACAGAAAAGTTGCGTTGATTCAAAACAAATCGATTGACCTATAATATTATCACATTTTATTGAAGAGTAGGTAAGTCATAGTAATTTATATATTTTTAAAATCGGTTTTTTATATTAAAACTTTTTTTATTAACATAATTCAAAGGTCATGCAAAAACAGAAAAGTTTCGTTGATTCAAGACGAATCGATTGACGTATAATATTGATACATTTTATTGAAGCGTGAGGAAGTTATGGTAATGCATAATATTTGAAAATACGGTTTTTTATAGTAAAACTTTTTTCTTCAAAATAATTCGAAGTTGATGCAAGAATATAAAAGATTCCTTGGTTCGAAACGAATCGATTGACCTATAATATTATCACATTTTATTGAAGAGTCCCATGCAGAAATTTTGCCGTGGCCCCGATTGGGTTCGGATCTGGCCAAATCCGGCGCGGATCCGGAAACCGACCTGGGCCTGACCCGTGATGAAACACACGGCCCGATCGGTGCCGAACGTGGCAGCTTGATCTGGCAGCCAGGTCGGTCCCGGACCGGATCCCGATTAATTTCCTGTTGATAATATTTATAAAATTTGCGTATTTTTTCTAAAATAATTAATAAAAAACAAAGTTAGTCACGATCGATTTCATTTCCCACAGCTTCCGGTTCATCGAAATTAATATTTTCTTCCTCTTCATCTTCATCATCAGCTTCAGAACCTAAAATATAATTAAATACGCGTTTGTCAGTCTTCTTAGAATATAACCTTATATTTACAAATTGAGACCGTAATTATTTATAGGTATTAAATTATGAGCTGAATAATTTCCTATTAATTAAAAAAAAACTAATAATGTCAATTGAGGATAGCCGTGAATATATAAATCTTGATAAACAAATTTAATATTAATTTTAATATTGAGGTTAGGTTTCACTGATTTACTTACTTGCATTTCCGTCTCGTAAATATGGTATCCTGGTAATCGCACGGTGTTTCTGAACCCGCGGAGTGCTTTTACGCTTCGACATTATTTATTGAATCCTTTTTCACGTATCACACTTGAAATTTATTTCAAAATTGAATAGCTGTCAAAACTGCACACACGTAATTCGCTACTTCACAGAACACATACTAGGTGTCGTTGTAGGCGGTAACCCGGCCACCGGGTCTGACACGATGCTGAAACCACGAAATATACCCTATCCGGGACAGACCGGGCCAACCCGGTCAGGGCCTGATCGGTAAAATGGATCTAGTATGGCGATTTCTGCATGAAGTAGGGAAGTTATGGTAATTTATATATTTTGAAAATTGTTTTTTTTTATAGTAAAACTTTTTTAATTATCATAATTCAAAGTTGATGCAAGAACAGAAAAGATGTGCTGATTCGAGTAGAATCGATTGACCTATAATATTGATACATTTTTTGGAAGAGTAAGGATACTATGGTAATTCATAAGCTTTGAAAAATCGGTTTTTTATAGTAAAACTTTTTCCCTTAACATAATTCAAAGTTGATGCAAGAATATAAAAGATTCCCTGGTTTGAGACAAATCGATTGATCTACAATATTAATACATTTTAATAAAGAGTAGGGAAGTTATGGTAATTTATATATTTTTAAAATCGTTTTTTATAGTAAAAATTTTCTCATTCTCATAATTTAAAGTTGATGCGAGAATAGAAAAGTTGTGTTGATTCAAGACGAATCGATTGACCTATAGCATTGATAAATTTTTCGAAGAGTAAGGAAGCTATGGCAATGCATAATGTTTGAAAACACGATTTTTTATAGTAAAACTTTTCTCACTAACATAATTAAAAATTGATGCAAGAACGGAAAACATTCCTTGATTCGAGGAAAATCGATTGATCTATAATATTAATACACTTTATTGAAGATTAATGAAGTCATGGCTCATTTATAATATTTGAGTCATCTGTTTGAAACAGAAAAACTTTTTTCATCCACATAATTCAAAGTTGACGCATGAATAGAAAAGAGTTTTTGATCATAAATTTTTAAATAGAGTAATTCTGACAATTTTTGTAAAGAAATCATAAAGCTGGGAAAGCGATAGGGTGCGACAGAACTTTTCCCTTCCCTTTTCCAGCTCGAAAAATTATCATTTCGAATACATAATTTGTTTTGTCTGATTCGTCTTTGTGTTAAAAAATTTTTTTGTATTATTTTGTAGTTTTGCATTTTTTGTACATTTCTATTTTTAAATTGATCAAAAGGAAGACTTTGGGTTGTCTATTATTGAAAAAAATAATGAATGCTTCTTCTATGAGGATGCAAATACATTTGCTAACGGGAAGCAAAATGCTCGTGAAATGAGCACCATATAATTATAAATCCAAACAAAGTGGAAACACTCGAGATCGAATTCACAGCTAGTTTTTTTTTTGTAGATTTCGTTTTGATGAAAAAAAATAAAATAAAAATAAATGGACATCAAATACAGTTGGGGATAAAAGTGGTCAAAGTAGGTTATAGAAAAGTTGATTAAGCTACTACATATTGAATTTAATATCTAAACTTTAACATAAGCATTATATTCTCCTTCACTGCTTCGAATAAGTTATTGTAATCCCCTGCCCCCCCTGGACAAATTTCTTGCTTAAACGTCTGCCTGCGGGGTTTCTGGGTTCGATTTTGGGTTCTGGAACATACGATTGTACCTGCTATGAGCCCGTTCGAGCAGAAATGCACCTCTGGAGATCTCTATTGGAAAATGGAAATTTACCCTGGCTTAAAATGTAGAGTGTAGAGTTGTAGATGTAGACTATAGAAAACGGAGATATTTTAAATCGTAGGAAAACGGCCGATTATGCGATTTAAATTAGGGAATTAGTTACGGTCAGTAAATTTTTGAGCGAGCAATAAATATTTTTCATCTCTGAATGCTCTCTGTATGTAATGTTGGAAAGGTTTTATTGAAATAATTCTTCCGCATACGAATGCCGGAATAATTGATTTTTTTTTTATTTGGACGTACTCGCACCTTTATTTGAACTTCCGGTACATAAATTTTGGAACAAAATTTTTAGAGATGCTAATGGTTGTTTTATTTTTGATTGACTAGCATCAGCAATCACGCGTGTAGTTTTTCACTTTTAGGGGAAAAATCATTTCTAATACAAAATAGAAATTTCCAAAAATATTTTTATTTTTCAATTTCATTTGGTTTTAGGGTTACATAACTATAATTTTCCGGAGATTCGTAAGTAAATTTGAAAAGATTTTTATAGATTTCAGATATGTCAAATCAAAATTTCAACGAAAAAGTTCATTCTGAACCAAATAGTTAAATTTTTAACTGAAAGAAATTTTTTTAACCAGTTGCATTTTTAACCAAAAAAGATCAAATTCTTTTCAAAAGAGTTGAATTCTCAACGAAAACAAGTTAATTTTTAACCAAAAAATTGAATTTTCAACCCAAAAAATATTTCGGGGCCAAGGAAGATAAAAAACTGTGATCAAATTATAAAAATTTTAAATGTCTATTTATCTTTTGAGTTTTTTTGCTTACTTGTTCTGTAGGTTATACAAATATAATTATCCTAAGATTCTTGAAAAAATTCAAAAAGATTTTCATAGATTTCAGATATCAAAATTTTAACGAAAAAGTTCATTCTCACCAAAATAGTTAAACTTATAACTAAAAAAGATAAACTCTCAACAAAAGATGTAATACATAATTGGTATTTCATACAAAAAAGACGAATTTTCGAGAAAAAAGATTAATTTTCAACCAGTTGCATTTTTAACCAAAAAAGATCAATTTTTTTTTCACAAGAGACGCATTTTCTACAAAAGAGTTACGTGTTCAACCCAGAAATATTAACTTCTGTAAAAAAATTTAACTTTTAACCAAGTAGAAGATGTTTTCATCACGTAGATTAATTTTTGACTAAAAAAAAAACAAATTTTTAACAAAATAATGAATCTTCAACCAGAAAAGAAATTTTCAACAAGTGAGTTCAACCTTTGAACAAGCAGTTGAATTTTCAATAAAATAAAGTGCATTCTTAACCAAGAATATAATAATTGATATTTCAAATAAAATTTTTTTTTTTTTTTAAATGATGTGAATTCATCCAAAGAAGACCAATTTACCCAAAAAAAAAAAAATTCAGTCAAGAAAGATAAAAATTGTAATCAAATTATAATTTTAAGGAAAAAATCATTTTTGACACAAATAAAAATTTTAAGTAACTATTATTATTATTTATCTTTCGAGAATAAAAAAATAAAGATTTCAGTTATGTCGAAAAAGTATCAAGAACATTCTAAAGTACATTTTTTAAATATTGAAAGATTTTAGAAAATTTTAGGAAAAATTCGAGTCCTTCTTTTAGAAATTTGAAAGAAATTTAAAAATACTTGATAAATTTTTGAAATATTTTAAAGTTTTGAAATAATTTTAGGCTCTTCAAAGCTTTTTAAATTCCTCAATATCTTTTAAACTGACTCGAATAATTCCTAAAATTATTTAAAATATTTAAAAATAAAAAAATGCCTTAATCTTCTAGATTTTTTTCGCCATTTTCAGAAATATTTTGAAATAATTTGATATCTTTTTAAGTTTTCTTTAAAGATTTTTTTCATTAATGTGAAGTAATTTAAAATTTACTCAGAAACATACAGAATTTTTTTCATTTACTTGAAACCTTTCAAAATTCTTAAGAAGCGTCGAATTTTTCTTTCAAAATATTCGAAAATTTACATTGCACATTTTTTTTTTAAATCTTCTCAAATTTCTGATTAATTTTCGATATTTGAAACTTAAAACCTTTCAAATATTTTTTGTAATGGCTTGAATTAAAAAAAAGTATTTTAAAATTGCGAGATTTTGCTTCAAATTCTTCAACACATTTTTCAAAATTTATAGGAAATCATTTGAAATTTGTTGACATCTTTTTCAATTTTTTTAAAAATTTATTTCGTTTTTCGACATTTTTAGAAATATTTTGAAATAATTTGATATCTTTCGAAATTTTCTTTAAACATTTTTTTTTATTAATAAAGAGTAATCAAAAATTTTCTCAGGAATATTTAGAATTTTTTTATTTTCTTGAAACCTTTCAAAATTCTTAAAAAGCTTCGAATTTTACTTTCATAATATTCAAAAATTTACATTGTTAATTTTTTTAAATAAATCCTCTCAAATTGTAATTAATTTTCCATATTTAAAACTTGTAACTTTTGAAATATTTTTTAAAATGGCTCAAATTAAAGAAAAAATGTCTTTTAAAATTCCAAGATTTTTTAAAATTGCAAAGATTGCAAGAAATTTTTTGACATCTTTTTTAATTTTCTTTTAAAATTGATTTCGTTATTTTCGACATTTTTAGAAATATTTAGAAATAATTTGATATCTTTTAAGGTTTTCTTTAAACATTTTTTTTATTAATATAAAGTAATTTAAAATTTACTCACGAATATTTAGAATTTTTTTATTTTCTTGAAACCTTTCAAAATTCTTAAAAAGCTTCGAATTTTACTTTCAAAATATTCGAAAATTTACACTGCAAATTTTTTTATTGTATTGTAAACTTTCAAATATTTTTTAAAATGGCTTAAATTTTTAAAAAAGTCTTTTAAAATGGCAAGATTTCGCTTTAAATTCTTCGACACTTTTTTCAATATTTTAGGAAATCATTTGAAATTTTCAACATCTTTTTCAATTTTCTTTTGAAATTGTTCTCGTTTATATTGAAAAATTATTCAAATTTTTTTCCATGAATCTTAAGAAAATTTTTATATTTTCTTGAAACCTTCAAAAGTTCTTAAAAATCTTCTTTCTTCCGAAATCTTTAAAAATCTACATTTTGTTTTATTTTTTGTTTAGTAAATTTTCTCATGTTTTAAATTAATTTCGATTTTTTTCAAAACTTGTTGATCTTCAAAATATCTTTTGAAATAATTTAAAGTTTTCTTAAAACTTTTTAAAATCCTGAAAAATTAAAAAAATTGTCTGAAAATCTTGCAGATTTTTTTTTGACATATTTTCAAATAGTCAAAACTCGAAAGTAATCTTTTAAAATAAAACCTAAATCATTTTCAATTTTCCCAACAATCTCATTGAGATTAATATTAAAAAAGAATTTACAATTAAAACTGTTTCTTTTATCAATAATGTTCAGAATCATTTAGAAATAAATTTTTTCATTAAATAAAATTATTTATTAGGAAATTTTGATTTAGAAATTTTTTAATCTTTATTAATGAACAAACAAAATAAAAAAAGACACTAAAATTCATATTCACGCAATGTCGCAACCAATTACGTTTTCGATAAAAATGTATGGGAATATTATATAATACACACTACCGACTGATAGTATCGGACCACTAACCGGTTGACCTCCTAAAAACTAACCTTGACTTTCAAAGGCGATAACGCCGTTCATTTTATAGATAAAAATATTTTTAAAAAAGTTCTAAAAAGCTTATTAAATTCTGCGTTGAATGAGTCTTCTCTAAAGAAATTCGGGCTTGTGGGTATTATGTTATCACGTGAGAAAGACAAAAATAAAATTCCGATTTTTAAGGAATTTTGTACTTTAAATTCAATTCTTGGCGGGAGCTAGAAAAATGAATTTAATCATTTGCTACTGTACAAAATTGATCTTTAGGACTTTACTTTTCTTTGAGATATTGAATATTAAAAAATCTTCAAGGATTTATGAAAAAATATTTTTTTTTTGTGTGAGCATACTGAATTGAAGTACAAACTCAATGATCTCAATTTTATTTTTGTCTTTCTCACGTGATAACATAATACCCACAAGCCCGAATTTCTTCAACTAGGACTCATTTAACGCAGAAATCAGTAAGCTTTCCAACGGTCCAATAAAAATAATGTTATCTATATCCTGGATGGCGTTATCATCTTTTAAAGTCAAGGCTAATTTTTAATCGGTCATCCGGTTAGTGGTCCGATACTATCCCTTGAGGCGGATGTAATAATAACGCAGAAACAAAATTTTCTGTGCATAGACAAATACCAAATAAATTAAGTTATTTATGAATATTGTTTATAATAACGAATTTTCAACAAGGGTGAGATGAATTCTCTAAAAAACAGTTGAATTCTTGAACCCAACATATAAATTAAAAATAGGTGATATTTGAACAAAAAAATATTATATTTTGAATAAAAACATTTAAATATAACTAAGAAGGACGAATTTCTACCAATATTCCAATATCCATATTCAAATAAAAAAAAATGAATTTTTAACAAAGTAATTCAACTTTCGACTAAATAGTTTAATTTTCTACAGAGCTCTTGATTTTTCTACAAAACTGTTAGGTTTTTGAACCGATAATACTAATTTTCTTAAAAACAATTCAATTTTCCAAAGAAAAAAAATGTTCCATGCATATAAATGCCAAATAAAAAGAATTATTTATCAAAATTGTTTATAACAACATCAAATGTTATTGGATAGTAATCTATTGCATGCAAATTGTATTCTTAAGATGAAAATAAATTATTCCGTAGAAAAGAAAAAATATGAATAAAAATTAAAAAAAAAAATATTTTGAAAAATATCTCATTGAAGTTGAAAATTCAACTTTTTTCAGATAATTCTTCTGATTGAAAATTCATTTTTTTATAGAAAATTAATCTTCTTGGTGGAAAGTTAATATTTTTCTCGAAAATTTAACTATTTGGTTAAAAATGCATCTTTTTTATTTAAAATTCAACAATTTGGTTGAAAGTTGAACTACTTTGCTAAAACCAGACTTTTTTATTTACCCTTTGGTTTAAGATTTAACTATTTGGTTGAAAATAAATATTTTTAGTTCAATTCAACGAGTTTTATAGTCCATTTTTTTTCGTTTAAAATTCATTTTTAAAATTGAGAATTTAACGATTTCATTTTTGATTGGAAACTTATCTCTTGAGTTGAAAATTCATATTTTTTGTTAAAAATTTAACTATTTGGTTAAAAATGTATATTTTTTGTTGAAAATGCATCTATTTTAAGTTTGAAAATCCATGTATTTGGTCAAAAATTCCTCTTCTTTGATAGAACATTAATTTTCTTGGTATACAATTAATCTTGTTATAGAAAATTTAACTATTTAGTGAAAAATATATCTTTTGGTTGAAAATTCAACAACTTGTTTTAAAACTTTTTTTTTTGGTTGAAAATTCTACTATTTGGTTGAAAGCGAAACTACTTTATTCAAAATTAAATTTCTTTAGATTGACGTTTTTGGTTGAAAATTCATATTTTTTGCTGAGGAGTCAACTATTTTCTTCAAAATTCGTCTTCTTTAGTTGAATTCAAGTTGTTAATAATTTTTTTCAATTTTCAATTTCATTTTTCAGCCTCAAAATTCAACGATTATTTTTGATCGAAAACTTATCTCTTTAGTTGAAAATGAATATTTTTGGTTGAAAATTCTACTATTTGGTTGAAAGTGAAACTACTTTGTTCAAAATACAATTTTTTTCAGATTGACTTCTTTAGTAGAAAATGTAACTATTTTCTTAAATATTTTCATTTTTGGTTGAGGATTTAACTATTTTGTTAAAGATTTGTCTTTTTTAGTTCATTTCAACTTTTTAGTGATACGTTTTTTTTTACTTTAATTTTTTAAGCTCAAAATTGAACGATTCCATTTTTGTTTGGTCACTTATCTGCGTTGAAAATTCATATTTTTGGTTGAAAATTTAACAATTTGGTTGAAAATTCATCTTGTTTCATATAATTTAACTATTTAGTTAAAATGCATTTTTTTATCGAAATTCTACTACTTGGTGTACTATTATTTTTTTTATTTATCTCTTTGTGTGAAAATTTTAATATTTTGTGGAAAATTAATATGTTTTAGCAGAACACAACGATAGTATCGTCGCGTTAGTAGTAGAAATAAATAATATTTTTCAAGGGATTCAGCAAACCAGTAGTAGCTGTCATTATATGATTTATTTTTATATTCCTAAAATTTTAAGAAATTTTTGTCTTTTATTGACTCCTTCGGCAATGAAATCCACTAAATAAAAAATGTATACCCAGGCGGCGCTTGCTTCGTTATTATCAATTTCCATCCTGTATGCTGAAGCGTCCATGCCGCTGTTACAGATGAAGGCATGCATAAATTGCATGTCTTATGCAGAAAGAAACCCAGGCGGAAATATTATATATAGTTTATATATAGTGTGAAGTATGATATATAATATTCATTTGTTTTATACATTTTTTATATAAAACAAATGAATATTATATATAATACTTCACACTATATATAAACTATATATAATATTTCCGCCTGGGAAGACGAGGATAGAATTGAAAGACCTCAAAAGGCGGCAGTTCTCACTTTCTGCAGAAATTACGCTTGTCAGGCGAAACCTGTAGTTTTCAAATAACTTTCCAAGTAGCTTTTATTATTATTATTTTTCCATTTAAATATTCATTCATTCAATTTTTATTAATTTTTCACTTATTTCTTATCTTTTCATCATTTCTCAATTGTTTATTCATTGTTAGATATTATTCCAAAAATGTCCTTACATCATTGGAAAATTATATGTCTATTACATATCAATCTTTGTCATTATTTATTATCATACGCAATCTTACATTCAATTTATAGATTTTAATAAATATTTTCATCAACATTCATATATTGAATCTGTATACTGTAACTAATTTATTTAATTGAATGATACATGTATGTATAGAATTCCTGAAAATAAAAACAAGAATCCAACGACCAAATTCGGGCAAGCACCATAACATGCTCCTATTGTAATGAAAAAAAAAACTTTTCCTCACAAAAAAAATTTGTTTCTGTAAGAAAAAGTGTTTTTTTTTTCATAATTAATATAATATATATAATTAATAATTTCTCAATTATTTATTCATTATTAGATATCATTCCAAAAATTTCCTTACATCATTGTAAAATTATATATGTCTATTACATAGCAATATTTGTCATTATTTATTATCATACGCAATCTTACATTGAATTTCTAGATTTTAATAAATATTTTCCACCATAAAATGCTCCTATTTTTTTTTCTTGAATAATAGAAGCATTTTGTGGTGGTTGTCAAAATATGGTCGTTGGATTCTTGTTTTTATTTTGAGTAATTCTATACATTGACTTGAGTATTAGACGTTAAATGGGATTTTGAATTTTTTTGGTTACAAAATTTAAAAAAAATAAACATATATATATATAAATATATATATATATATGTTAATTTATAATTAATAATTAATTTTCAACCCCTACCAGTGGTTCAAATAATTTATAATATTACCTGCAAAAGTTACCAAATCTACAAACATGGGAATTTTTGAAAAATATACAGTAAACGGAATTTTAGGTCAGTTCACATAGCCTTACTAATGAGTATAGTGAGTCAGTCCGGAACGAAAATCTAATAAAATAATTGAATTAAAACAAAATAATTGAACCTTCAAGAAAAAAATTAAATTCTATATCAAATAGCTTAATTTTCCACCAAGAAGATTAATTTTCTACAAAAATACTAACTTTCAACCAAGTAAATGAATTTACAAACAAACAGTTGAATTTTCAACTAAAAATTTCAATTTTTAACAAAAAAGTCAATTTTCAACCGAAAAGTTGAATTTTCATATAAAATAATGAATCTTCAACAACAACATAAAATGAATTTTTCACTAAATTTCAACTCTAAGCCGAATAGTTGATTTTTCAACCAAAAAAAAATTAATTCTCAACAAAGCATGTAATGGTTAATATTTCAACCAAGAAATATATTAATTTGAAAAACAGGAATTTTCAACAAAATACATAAATTATGAACCAGAGAGTATGAATTATCAAAAAAAAAAAAAATAATTTTGAGTAAAATAGTTGAATTTTCAACTAAAGAGATGAATTTCCATCTAAATTGATGAATCTTTAACCCAAAAAATAAATTTTCAACCAAATAATTGAACTTTTAACTAAAAAACATAAATTTTCAAAAAAAATAGAATAGTTAAATTTTCAGTTACAAAAATTAATTTTCAGTCAAAAATGAAACGAATTTTCAGCAGAATAGTTAAATTATCAACAAGTTATTTTGTTGAAAATTCATTTTTTTTGGTAAAAATTGATCTTTTTGATTTGAAAATTCAACAATTCAATCACAAATTTTTTTCTCTTCACTGAAAAATCTTTTCTGGTTGAAAATTTAACTCTTTTGGTTGAAATTTCTACTATTTGTTTGAAAATTTAACTATTTTTATAAAAATGCAACTATTTTGTTAAAAAAATATATTTAAATATTTTGTTAAAAATGCGTTTAATTTTTGGTTTGAAGTTAATTATTGTAAATAAAAATTTAACTATTAAATTCCTAGTTGAAAATGTATCTCTTTCAGTTGGAAATTGAACTATTAGGTTCAAAGTTCATGCATCTTGATGAAAATTCGTCTTTTTGGTAAAAATTAATCTTTTCGGTTAGAAATTATTCTTTTTGATTTAAAAGGTCAAAAATTCAATTGAAATTTTGTTATCACTTTACTGAAAAATCTTTTCTGGCTGAAAATTTAATTCTTTTGGCTGAAATTTCTACTATTTGGTTGAAAATTCAACTATTTTTTATGAAAATGCAACTATTTTGTTAAAAAATAATCTGTTTTTTGGTCAAAAATTAAACAACTTGATTTAAATTTCAAATAGTTTGTTAAAAATTAATTTTGTTTGGTTCAGGATTTATCTTTTTGGCAGTAAATGTAAATATTTCGTTGAAAATGCGTTTCTTTGGATTTTCAATTAATTACTGTAAAGAAGAATTATTAATTATATTTTTGGTTGAAAATTCATCTATTCCAAAAAAAATTCAACTATTAGGTTTCAATCTGTCTTTTTGGTAGAAAATTAATCTATTATTTTGAAAATTTACCGGTTTAATTGATTATTTTTCTTTTTACTGGAAAGGCTTTGTTGGTTGAAAATTCAACTCTTTTGTAAAAAGTTTATCATTTTTGTTTGAAAATGCATCTCTTTTGGTAGATATTTGACCTTTTTTGGTTAAAAATGCAACTATTTTGTTGAAATATTAACTTCTTCGTTAAAAATTCCTTTTTTTGTTCAAGATTCATCATTTTAGTTGAAATATGAAGTATTTTTAGAAAATTCGATCATTTTGTTAAAAATTCAACTATTTTGTTAAAAATTTCATTACCTAATTTAATGAAAATTCAACTGTTTTGTTGAACATTTGTCACATTGAAAAGAAATTTCGTCCCTTAGGATTAAAAATTAAACTCTCTTCTAAAACGTCTTCTCTTGATCTCGGCACAGTGAGGGTACGTGGGTTAACGTTTGAAGATGATGAGGTTGTCATGACAGAGTCGATCGAAGGCAGTGAGGGTACGTGGGTTAGCATTTCCAGATGATGAGGTCATGGCAGAGTCAATCAAAGACAGTGAGGGTACGTGGGGTAGCGTACGCAGATGGTGAGGTTGTCATGGCAGAGTCAATCGAAGACAGCGGGGGTACGTGGGTTAGCGTACGCAGATGATAAGGTTGTTATGGCAGAGTCAATCGAAGACTTGCAAAGGAATGTATACATGTTAATCATCTTCATTACTGAACCCAGCTGCGTATATATGTATATTGGACGCAATTTAAAATTCAAGAGGATTTTATCTGAAAGCTTTAGTAAATATGAAAAAGCTTTTATTCAGAGTAAAATATTTATCTGTCGAGTATGCAAATGGATCTTTTTTTACTTGTCAAACAAACCTTTCGTATATCGCATTCATTATGCTTGTAAAGAGATTGAAGCACTCTTTGCTTTCATGAGCTTTTGTTATTTGCTTATTCATGGACTGGTTTTTGATCGAGTAATGAGTCCTCTTGATCTTGTTTCCTTTGTTCAGCAAAAGTTCATTGCCCCAGTGTCCACTAAACGTCTTTATGAGAAAAGTACATAGTTTATTTATTTTTTCAATCTCGTTTTTATACTTTTTGGATTAACAATAATATTTTGTTTGTTGAGCAACTCTATTATTATTAATATTAATATTGCCAAAAATGTTACAAATTTTTGTCTACACTTATGTGTGTCACCCCCCCCCCCATTCCGCCACCCAAACTCACACATTCGTAAATTCAAACAATACATACGAATTTTTGACAGAATAGTTCAATCAGCAAACAAAACAGATTAATTTTCAACCTAGCAGTTGCATTTTTATAAAAAAAAAAATTTTTTATAGTCCAGAAAAAAAGTCCATCAAACTTGTTGAATTTTTAAGCCAGAAAAGCGAGTTTTCTACATATGAGATGAATTTCCAATCCAAAAGTAAGACTTTTAAACACAAAAGTTAATCTTCAACTGAAAAAATGATTTTTTAAACAAAAAACTGAACTTTGAACCAAAAAGATAAATTTTCAATCAAGAATATTAATTTTGTACCAAAAAAGACTGATTTTCTACAAATTACATCAACTTCTTATCAAATAATTAACTTTTCAACTAAAAAAGATCAATTTTCAACCTAAAATGTAAAAGTTAAATTCTTAGTGCGAAAAATTAAGTTTCAACAATAAAAAACGCACTTTCAACTAAAATGATGAAGCGTTAACCAAAAAAATTAATTTTTCAAACAAAAGGATGAATTTTTAACGTAAGATAAGAATTTTCAACTGGAAAAGATCAATTTTCAAGAAAAATAGAACAGTTTAATTTTTAATTAAAATAATTAATTTCCATTAGGAAAAATTAATTTTAAACTAGAATGATGAACATTCAACCAAAAATATTAATTTTTAATGAAACAGTTGAATTTCCAACCAAAAAGATGAACTTTCAAGCAAGAAAATTAATTTTTTACACAAAAAAAGAAGAATTTTTAACAAAAGACAAGAATTTTCAACCTAGTAGTTGAATTTTCAAATAAAAAGGAACAATTTTCAATAAAAAATAGAATAGTTGAATTTTCAGTTAAAAAATTAATTTGCAATAAGAAAAATTAATTTTAAACTAAAATGATGAATCTTGGACAAAAAAATGCATTTTTAACCAAATAGTCCAATTTTGAACCAAAAATGTGAATTTTCAACCAATAAGGTCAATTTTCTACACAAAAAAGAATAATTTTTAGTCAGTTGCATTTTCAACCTGAAGAGATAAAATTTCAACAAAAATGGTTATTTTCAACAAAAAAATGGATTTTCAAACAAATAGTTGAATTTTTAACCAAAAATATGAATTTTTAATCAAACAGAGGAGTTTTCTACCATGAAAGTTAAATTTTTGACAAATTACATCGTTTTTACACTAAACAGTTTAAGTTCTGACTGAAAAGATTAATTTTTAATTAAAAATGTAATAGTTAAATTCTCGGTTAGAAAAATTAATTAAAAAAAAACGAATTTCCCAAACAAAAAAAATTAAATTTGCAACTAAAATTATAAAACATCAACAAAAAAAATGAATTTTTATCCAAGTAGTCGAAGTTCCAACCAAAAAGGTGAACTTTCAGCCAAAAAGATCAATTTTCTACAAAAAAAGAATTTTCAACAAAAGACAATAATTTTCAATAAAAATGAATTTACAGCAAAATATTTGATTCCTCAACTAACAAGATGACTTTTAAACTAAAATAAATAAATTTTGGCTAGAGAATATAGTTTTTTTAAATGAACAGGCGAATTTTCAGCAAAAGAAATAAATTTTTAAACATGAAAGATTTTTCAGTCAATTAGGAAAATAAAAATCATTCAAAATTTGGATCCTTCAAACCACAAATGCGAATTTTCTTACAATCGGATTGAATTAGGAACCAAAAACGATTAATTTTTAGCCGAACAGTTGCATTTTTAACTTAAAAAAAAAAATTTAGAGAAAAACGTTAATTTTCAACCAAAAAATAAATTTTTAAACAAACAGTTGAATTTTCAACCCAAAAGATGAATTTTCCACCAAACAGAGTAGTTTTTTAGCATAAAAGATGAATTTTCGACAAATTATATAAACTTTGCACCAAATAGTTGAAGTTTTGACTAAAAAAGATTAATTTCCAACTAAAAATATGATAGTTAAATTCTCGCTTAGAAAAATAAATTTCTAACAAAAAAAAAACGAATTTTCCTCAAAAAAAAAAAAAAAATAGATTTTCAACTTAAATCATGAACCTTCAACCAACAAATAAAGTTCTAACCAAATAGTCAAATTTTCAACAAAAAATAATAAAAAGATGAATTTTCAACAAAAAATGATATAGTTCAATTTTCATTTTTAAAAATTAATTTTTGAAATTAAAAAAAAAATTCAACAAAACAGTTAACTGCTTAACTAATGAGATGACTTTACAAACTAAAATAATTACCCTTCAATTAAAAAATTAACTTCTTACAAAATAGGGCAAATTCCAACCTAATAGTTGAATTTTCAACAAAAACATGACTTATCAACAAATAATGTAATAGTTGATATTTCAACAAAGAAACGATTAAATTTCTGCCAATCGAGAAGAATTTTTAAAACAAAAAGACAAATTTTAAACAAAAGAATTAAATCTTCAAACAAGAAAGATATTTTAGTCAATAAAGGAAAAAAATCATCCAAAATGTTGAATCTTCAATATAAAAATGGGAATTTTCTATAATTGAATCCTCAGCCACAACAGATTAATATTCAGCCAAACAGTTGCATTTTTAACCAAAAAAGATGAAATTTTGACAAGAGAGTTTAATTTTCAGCCAACAAAGATTTTTTACCCAATAAAGAAAAAAATCTTTGAAAAATGTGGAATTTTGAAGCCAAAGACGAATTTTTTACAAAACAGTTGAATTCTCATCCAAATAGTTCAATTGTTAATAAAAGAGTTGAATTTTCAATCCAAAAATATAAATTTCCAACAAAAAAGTAAATTTTCAACGTAAAAGAGTGTAAAGAGGGGAATAGGGGAAGGAAGGGGGGTAAAGGGAAAGTGATGGGAGGGTTAGGGAGGTGGAGGGAATGCTAATATAGATTGAACAGTACAGAACAGGATTGGATACAAGAGAAGAGGGGAATAGGAGAAGGGAGGGAAGTGCAGTTTAAGTGATGGTGAGGTTGGTGTGGGGAAGGAGAAGATAATATAGGATGGGATGGTACAGGACAGGATATGACAAAAGAGAAGAGTGGAGTATGTGAAGGAAGGGGGTGAAGGGGGAAGTGATGGTAAGGTTGGAGATGGGGAGGGGATGGGTATGATAATATAGGATCAGATATTACAGGGCAGGATGGGGTAAGAGAGGAAAGGGTGATAGGAGACTGAGGGAGTGAAGGGGTAAGTGATGGGAGAGTAAGGAAGGCGAAGGGGATGACAATATAGATAGAAAAGTACAGGATAGGATAGGCTACAAGAGAAGAGGAGAAAAGGAGATTGAAGGGGAAGTGGTAGTAGGGTTGTGAAGGAGAAGGGGATGATAGTATGAGATATGATTATACAGGACATGATAGGATAGAAGAGGAGATGTGAGATTGGGGAGTGACAAGACAAAAATATTTACTTCAAATTTAAGTGAGTGAATGAAATGGTGTTTCCTACTCTATCCAAGATACATAGACAGTCACTTACATTACAAATAACCTTTTTTCCGTGTATGGGGAGACGGGAGATCTGAACGACCTAATTAACGTTTTAAATGGGAAATGATGGGAAGGGAGGTGAGGGGAAATGAGTGGAGAGAAACTAGAGGAAGTGAGGGAGGGAAAATGAGGGTAAGGGGTGTGTAGGAAGGTGAGGTAGGAGAAATAAATGGAAATTCAGAAAGAAGGTGTAAGGTGAAATTATGGGAGGGTAAGTCAGGGGAAAGACGGAAAGTAGCGAGGAGAATCAGGAAAGTGAGTTTAAGTGATGGGAAGTAGGGGAAATTATTAGAAATGAGGGTGATTAGAGGAAAGTGACGACCGTCAAAGGAAAGTGGGAAAAGAGGAGTGTTAGCTAGGGAAGCAACGAGAGGGGAAGTAGACGGGGAAAAATTTGGGGAAGGGGGGTGCTAATGATGAAGGTTGTTTAAGTAGGGGAATGAAGGCGGAGTAGGGGAGACAAAGTATGATAGGGGGAGGTAGAATGATGGCAGAGTCAATCGATGACAGTGAGGGTACGTGGGTTAGCGTTAGAAGATAATAATGTGGTTATAAAGTTGGATAAGTAGGGGAATGTAGAGGGAGTAGGGGAGGCAAAGTACGATAGGGAGAGGTTGAAATGACTTAATTAACGTCTTAATAGTCTATGCAACTAGCCCAAAGCTAGATTTGAAGGCTATTTTGTGGGCCAAAGCGAGACCGATTTTCTCGATTAAAAACTTTTTGATTCTACGTACAATACCTTAATTAAAACGAACGAATGCCATTTCCCGTTCGGCTCAAAGTGCCAACGACGCATAGAAGGCTTAATCGACAGAATGTCAAATGCAGCCTTCCGCAGCAATTTAAAAACTGGTCCGGCCGCGAAACGACCCTCGGGTTTACAAATACAAATCGCTGTCTCACGGACAATGAGAACTGTTCAACAATGATCGCGAATACTTTCGAGTTTCGACAAGAGACCCATGGCGAAAAAGCGAATGACTATCCACGCATGCACGTGCGCGCGTGCCAATCCATTATCCGAATTGGCTTATTGAAATTTCTTTGGGTGACATGACAGGGAATGGATGGCCGGCCACACTTGCAGATCCATGCGGAGACAACGTGTGCTTCCCAGGTCCATAGATGAGACGTACGTAGAGCACGTGATGGTACGTTGCGCCCCAACTACATATCAGGAAGGGTGCGACAATCTGCCAGCCATTTAATTTCCTAACACATCTGAATCGCCTGCTCTCTCTTTTGCATCCAAATCATCCTCAAGTGTCTTCTTCCCTGTCAAACTTCTCCTTCTCCTTCTCCTTCTCCTTCTCCTTCTCCTTCTCCTTC
>CAKNYM010051656.1:104667-118144 GCA_932195095.1 Andricus curvator | reverse complement strand
TTAACTTGAATCAATTATCACTTTACTCCAATTGAAAAATGGACAAAAGTTAGAAAATTCATAATTAAACTTCAACTATCTAGTAATAATATAGAAGAAGATAGCTATAAATAATAATAATTTGTTTAAATGATTATTTTTGCTATATTAAATTAAATATTAACTCACTCCAAGTGAAAGGTAAAAAAAAGTTGAAAATTTCAGAAAAAACCGCAATTTCTAGCATTATTCAGAGATAATATTATTCGCAATAATAATAAATTGTTTAAACAATGATGATTGTTAACATTGATAAACCATCACCTCTCTCTAATTGAAAATTGGACACAAGGTGGAAAATGTTTGAAAAAACCACGACTTTCTATCTCCATTCTAAGAGGAAATTGCAAAAAGCAATAATAAATTGTTTAAACAATTTATGTACACATTTCATTATCAGTATAAAGTAGTGTTTCATGCATCAGAAACAATTTTCATTAAAAAAGCGCAAAAAAAATCATAATTAGCGCCAAAAACTCGCAATACTCATTTTTTTACTTATGGGGCTTTTTGGGACTTATGGGAAATACGTGTTAAGCTTCATGGGGTCGCGCCACCTTTAAATATCATTTTTTTTAATGCAATTATTTTTATGTGGATTCGAACAAATTTTCAGGCCCTATTCATAAAAATTGAAAAAAAAATGTCCAATGCATTTTTGGACCACCCTAATGAACACTGATAATGAGAAGCAAATTTTTGTATCGGTTTCTGGCAAGAAATATTAGAACACTAATGCAAGATTCAACTTTGGGAATCCTAAGACTTCAGAGCAATAAATTATAAAATTTTGAGATAAATCTGGCAGAAGCCACTGATGGATATTTATTTAAGATAGATCTTTGTGGCCTAAAAGGATGGCTGGTTGCATGGAGATAAGACCTCGAGTCTCTCTAAGATTAGAATGAAGTTGGTTTCCGTTTTACTTTTTTTGTATCGAAATTATTTTTCAATGCTTGAAAACTTTATAGATTAAACAATCATTTACTTGACGTTCTAGAAGCGGTTTTGCATTTTGCACTGATTGTCATCTTTTTTCTTTTAGCATGTTTTATAAAACAAATTACACCTATTTAGACAATGTGTTAAACTACCTTCGGTTGTTATTGACTCATTCTGTCCAAAAAAGTGAGATAGAACCCTATGAGTGAAATAGCACCCTATGGTTTTAGGGTCACAACTTACTAGGCTACACATTTGGACAGTCGATTTTTGCATGCAACCGGGAGCTCGTCCAAATAATAATGAAAAGCAAAGTAAATGAAGGAAACATAACATGTCTGACAATATCTTCCAAAACATCAATTGTACGGCCGACTGGATTGTAGAACGAGGTATACAAGCCTTCTCTCCAATTCCGAACTCTTTATAATGAAACATCTGCTTATCTCGCAACCTTGCTCTCTTGGTAGAGTGCCAGGTCCACTCTCTAGTGGCGGAAGTCCAGTCTGGTAAACTGGCAGGAGGTGAAGACAGGGTGGTTGAGGGTAAATCTATTCCGCCACCGTTTGTCATCCCCTGTTATTTTAACGGCTTTCTCTAGAGCTTTTTCATCGAGAACAGCGATAGCTTCTGGTTACACTCGACGAAGTATGGAGAATTGTGAAGCGTAGAAAAAGCTAAGGAGAAGGAAGTGAGAAAATCAAAAGAGAACCGAGACTCCTGAGAGAGGGCAAAAAGCCACCCCTCTTGGATATTTAGTTCCTGCAGAGAGTCGCACACCATATTCCGTTGTACTCTTATATATCGCATTCAGCACATCCAATCACGAAGAGACAATAGCACCGAACAATGAAAACTCTTCCGAGACGCCCCCTTTCACCTCAGCAGGAGTGTTTATGGCAGAATTGCTCTCCCGTGAAAAATCATCCCTCGTAATTAACCGTTGCCACCCCACATCCATAATATGGCTGCTCAGGATAATATGGCTACCAGGGTGTTTTCAAGCAGCAGAAGTTCCAGATCGTTTCCTCACACTTCCTGATAAACACGCACCGACTGCTTTCATATATGATCATGGAAGTCCTTGTGGGAATTGGTACGATATTAATCTTGCATCCAGTCAATGTGATGTATGAAAGAACATTTCGATATACCCCTTAAGAATAGTTATGCGTCGAAGCATTCAATTCAGTCGGAGAAAATATTCATTGAAATGGTCTTTTCAATGCGTGATTAACTCGTGAACTGGTTTGTTTGATTGGAAAAACCTTATTTCTTCCCACTACTTCCAGACCATTTGATTTGGAAATCGGACCGATTTTCTCATCAGATTGCCTTTTCTATATTTTTCAAAAGTTCATGGAATTTTGAAAACAAAGTAGCTGTATGAAGGTTGTCATATCTTTGTTGAAATCAAGTGCAGATCAGGGGCCGTACTTAAATTACGTAACGGATTATAGGCCATCCTGAGACCCTCCTCCGTCCTGTAACAAACTGTAACAAAATATTTTTTGTAATTTTCAGTTTCCAAAAATTTTTCACTAGTTATTGCTAGTAGAATTATGCAGGGTGTCGGAGAACTTCATTTTGAAAATTCCCTTATTTTTCCTTATCTAATTTTTCATTTTCCTTGATCATTAATGTTCAAATACCAGCATTTTAATGTTGAAATACTTTTAACATAGAATCTTTTATAAACGGAATAGAACAGTATTTCAGATACAAATTTAAAATTTTCAAATTTTTAATTTATTTTAAACAAAAAAAAAGTATTTTCTACTATAAAAGATGGCTTTTTAACAACCCTTATGAAAAAGAAGTATTGGCAAGTATTGGATCTAATAGTTGATTTTTCAACCTAAAAATATAAATTCCCATTAAATTATCATAGTTTATATTTACGTCGAAAAACATAAAATTTTGAAAAAAAAAAAGTTGAAAAAAAAGGCGAATTTTCAACAGTAAGTCAGTATACCATTAAGCCATTTCCCTTTCAGGGTAGGCAAATAAAGATGAAAAAAAAAATAAAAAAAACAAAAATAAATGAAAACAAATAAAGATTATTCACTAAAGAAAGAAAATATTACCTAAATTGTTGAACCTTCAAGCCAAACGATGAATTTTCTATACAAAAATTGAATTTACAAACAAAAAATATGACTTCAGCAAAAAATTATTTTTCCAAGAAACTGATGCATCTTTACCCGACAAAAATGAAATTTTAAACCATGAAAATTATTTTTTTTTTACCGAAAAAGGAGAATTTTCAACTGAAAATGATCAATTTTAAAGAAATGGAAAAGTTACATTTTCAGTTGAAAAATTAATTTTAAACCAAAAAAAAAATACTTTTCCACTAAAAAGTTAAATTTTTAACCAAAGACATAAGCCTTCAATCAAAAAAATAAAATTTTAACAATGTAGTTTAACTTTTACCCAAATAGTTGAATTTTCAATTGAGAAAGAATAATTTTCAACAAAGTAGTTAAACCAAGAAAATTATTTTTTTCTTACCAAAAATGGAGAATTTTCAACTAAAAATGATCAATTTTAAAGAAATGGAAAAGTTACATTTTCAGTTAAAAAATTAATTTTAAACAAAAAAAAAAGACCTTTCCACTAAACAGTTAAATTTTTAACCACAGATATAATTCAATCAAAAGAATAAATTTTTAACAATTTAGTTTAACTTTTACCCAAGTAGTTGAATTTTCAATTTAGAAAGATTAATTTTCAACAAAATCGTTAAACTTTCAACCAAAGAGATGAATTTTCAACTAAAAATATAATTCTTCAAAAAAAAAAAATTATTTCTTAACAAAGTGATTCAACGAAATCTTTCAAATAAAATAGTTGAATACTCAAGCAAAGAAAATAATTTTTTAACAAAAAGTTGCGTTTTCATTAAAAAAAAAAGAAATGTCTACCAAAACGGATGAATTTATAAATCAAAAAGATAAATTAAAAAAAATATTTGAATTTTCTGTTAAAAAAGATTTTAGTTAACTTTTCACGATCAAAATCTGAATTTTTAACCAAGAAATAAGTTTCTACGAAAAAAATTGAATTTTCAGTTCAAAAAGACGAATTTTTACCAAAAGGATGACTTTTGAACAAAATTGTTGAATTCTCTACCCAATAATTTTTACCCAAAAAAGATAAAATTTCTCTTAAAACAGATGAATTTTTATTTAGGAAGAAAACAAATTTTACAAAAATAGTTGAATTTTCATCCAGAAAAGATTCCAGTTGATTTTTCAAGATCAAAATGTAAATTTTTTAACGTAAAATAAGTTTCTACGAACAAAATTTCATTTTTCATTCAAAAATACGAATTTTTTCAACCAAAAGGGATCAATTTTTCACGAAATATTTGAATTTTCTACCAAATAGTTGAATTTTTATCCAAGAAAGATGAAATCTGTACTAAAATAGATGAATTTTTAATAAAAAAAGGATTTTTTTTTATAAGTTGAACTGTCACCTAGAAAAAGCTTTCAGTTCATTTTTCAACATCAAAATATGAATTTTAAACAAAAAGTAAATTTTCTACGAAATAATTAACTTTTCAACCAAAAGTATGACTTTTTAACAAATTAGTTTCATTTTCAACCAAACAGTTGCATTTTTATCCAAGAAAGATGAAATTTCTCTTAAAACAGATGAATTTTTAATTAAAAAAAAAAAACAGATTTTCAAAGAAATAGCTGAATTTTCACCCAGAAAAGATTTCAGTTCTCTTTTCAACACCAAAATAAAAATGAAAATTCTACTGAAAAAGGTGAATTTTTAAATCAAAAAGACAAATTTTCAAAAAAAGAGTTGAATTTTCATCCAAAAGGATTTCTATAGACTTTTCTACAGAAAAATACAAGTTTTGAAGAAAAGGTAAATTTTCTAGGAAATAGTTAAATTTTCAATAAAACAGTTTCATTTTTGTCCAAGAAAGATGCAATATTTAAAAAAAAAAAGATTAACTTTTAAATTAAAAAGACAAATTTTCAAAAAAAATATTTTTCATCCAAAAAAGATTTCAGTTGACTTATCAGCAACGAAATGTGAATTTTAAACAAGAGGTTAATATTATAAGAGAAGAGTTGAATTTTTAACCCAAAAAGACGAATTTAAAAAAAAAACATTTGAATTTGCAAAAAAAATGATGTCTTTTTAAGAAAATTGTTAACTTTTCAACCAAATAATAAAATTTATAACTAAAAAGTAAACTATTTTGGTTTTGATATTCTACAAAATTCTGAAAAATGTTAAAATGATATTCTGATGATGGAATCGGTCCGATTCCGAAATTATACAAATGCTGAAAAAAAATGGAAGTAGTCAGAACAAATAGGCCTTTTCCTTATAAATACCAATTTGTTGTTCTCCAGGCGTTAAACTAAAAATAATTTACATACCAAAATTTATTTTGGTATTATCTATTTCTTTTATTCAGGTCTTGGAAACGCCAGTATTAATACCTTTTGACACTTTTTTAGAATATTGAAATATTTTTCTATTTTGGAAAAATATCACTAATGCCATCTCAAAACCTTCCAAGGAGTTTTAAACGATTTTGACTCATTTCAAGGATTTTAAAGGATTATATAGGGTTTTAAAGCTTTTATAGCATTTTGAAAGATTTAAAAGGATTTGAAAGAATTTAAAAAATTTAAGGAGATTTTCACAGATTTCATAAGTTTCAAATTTTTCAAATTTTTTGATAAAATTTTGACATGCATTGAAAATTTCAAAATAATTTAAGGGATACAAAATTATTTCCAGCCAATTGACTTTACCGGACCTACTCGATTTTATAGGATCTCCAACGACCTTCAAGATTTCAGAAAATTTGATCTATTTCGAGGATTTGAAAAATTTTAGGGTATTTTACGAGATTCAAAGACATTAAAAAAAATTTCCAAAATTGCAAGGTATTTCAAAAAGGTATAAAAGTATTCTGAAGATTTCAAGAGATTTTAGAAACTTTCAAAGAATTTTAAGAGAATTTTAGGAAGTAAATGAAATAGAATGAAATTTCAATGAACTTCTAAAGATTTTAACGGATTTCATATGATTTATGGGTTTTTAGAGGATTTCAAATATTTAAACATTTTTAAAGAAATTATAGAAGATATTAAAAATTTCCATGTGTACGTGATTTCAAAAGATTTTTAGGAATTCCACAAGATTTGAGAGATTATCGAAATTTAAAAAATTTTTGAATAATATATCGTATTTTAAAAGATTTTGAGGTGTTTCATGAGATTTAAAATAATTTCTTTAGATGATAGCTAATTTCAAGACGTTACAAAATTTCTAAGGAATTTAAAATGATTTCCTAAGATTTCTGAAGATTTCAAAGATTTCTAGAAATTTTTACAATATTTACAAAATTTCCAAGGGATTTCAAAAAATTTTACCTGATTTGAGAGATTCATAGGATTTCAAAAATAATTATAAGATTATACTGAGAAATTTCTGTAGGTTTCGAAGGATTTAAAATAATTGGAGAGTTTCTAGAGATTTTAGAGAATTTTAAGACAATTCAAGAGTTTTGTTAAAAATTCATTTTTTTATTGAAGCTTCATCATTTTAATTGAAAATTCAACTATTTGGTTGTAAATGAACTTTTATGTTCAAAATTCAACTGTTTCGTGGAGAATTTGTCTTTTTGGATTCACAATTCAACAATTTGGTAAAAAATTAACTTTTTTGTTACAAGTTTATATTTTTTTCAGAATTCAACATTCCGTCGAAACTTAAAATATTTATTTGTTAATTGAATTATTTTGTGAAAAATTAACTTTCTTGTTGAAAAATTATATTTTCAGATCAAAAATGGAACTATTTCGTAGATAATTTTTCATTTTGTATTTAAAATTCAACAATTTTATTAAAAATTTAACTATACGGTGAAAAGTCAAAATATTTTAAAAAATATTTAATTATTTTGTAAAAAATTAACTTTTCTTTTAACAGATTATATTTTAAGATTGATAATTCAACTATTTCGTAGATAATTTGTCTTTTTGTATTTAAAATTCAACAATTTTGATAAAAATTTAACTATTCGGTTGAAACTTAAAATATTTGAGAAAAATTTGATTATTTTCTAGAAAATTAAGTTTCTTGTTGAAAAATTATATTTTCAGATTGAAAATTCAACTATTTTCTATATAATTTTTCTTTTTGTTTTTAAAATTCAAATATTTTATTAACAATTTACCTATACGATGAAAACTTAAAATATTTATTAAAAAATTTAATTATTTTGTAAAAAATGATCTTTTTTGTTGAAAAATTGTATTTTCAGATCAAAAATGCAACTATTCCGTAGATAATTTGTCATTTTGTATTTAAAATTCAACAATTTTAATAAAAATTTAACTATTCGGTGAAAAGTCAAAATAGCTATTGAAAAATTTAATTATTTTGTAAAAAATTAACTATTTTGTTAACAAGTTATATTTTCAGACTGATAGTTCAAAACTTAGAATATTTTTTAAAAATTTTGATTATTTTGTAGAAAATCAAGTTTCTTGTTGAAAAATTATATTTTCAGATTGAAAATTCAATAATTTTGTAGATATTCTGTCTTGTATTCAAAATTCAACAATTTTTATAAGAAATCCACAATTTTTATAAAAAACAACTATTTTTTTAAAATATTAGATTTTTATATGAAAAATTCAACTATTTTGTAGATAATTTGTCTTTTTGTATTTAAAATTCAAAAATTTTAATAAAAATTTAACCATGGGGTTAAAACTTAAAATATTTATTTAAAAATTTGATTAATTTGTAGAAAATTACCTTTCTTCTTGAAAAATTATATTTTCAGATTGAAAATTCAACTATTTCGTATATAATTTGTCTTTTTGTATTTAAAATTCAACAATTTTAATAAAAATGTAACTATTCGGTTACAACTTAAAATATTTATTTAAAAATTTGATTATTTTCTGGAAAATTAACTTTCTTGTTGAAAAATCATATTTTCAGATAGAAAATTCAAATATTTTGTAAATACTTTGTCTTGTATTTAAAATTCAACAATTTTGATTAAAAAAATCGACGATTTTTATAAAAAATTAACTTTTTTGTTGAAAAATTAGATTTTTACATTAAAAATTCAACTATTTTGTAGATAATTTGTCTTTTTGTATTTAAAATTCAACAATTTTATTAAAAATGTAACTATTCGGTTAAAACTTAAAATATTCATTAAAAAATTTGATTATTTTGTAGAAAATTAACTTTCTTGTTGAAAAATTATATTTTCAGATAAAAAATGCAACTATTCCGTAGATAATTTGTCATTTTGTATTTAAAATTCAACAATTTTAATAAAAATTTAACTATTTGGTGAAAAGTCAAAATAGGATTGAAAAATTTAATTATTTTGTAAAAAATTAACTATTTTGTTAACAAATTATATTTTAAGATTGATAATTCAACTATTTCGTAGATAATTTGTATTTTTGTATTTAAAATTCAACAATTTTAATAAAAATTTAACTATTTGGTTAAAACTTAGAATATTAAAAAAATTGATTAATTTGTAGAAAATTAACTTTATTCTTGAAAAATTATATTTTCAGATTAAAAATTCAACTATTTCGTATATAATTTGTCTTTTTGTATTCAAAATTTAACAATTTTAATAAAAATTTAACTATTTGGTTAAAACTTAAAATATTTATTCAAAAATTTGATTATTTTGTCGAAATATAACTTTCTTGTTAAAAAATTATATTTTCAGATTGAAAATTCAATTATTTTGTAAATACTTTGTTTTATATTTAAAATTCAACAATTTTGATAAAAAAATCCACAATTTTTATAAAAAATTAACTTTTTTGTTGAAAAATTATATTTTCAGATCAAAAATACAACTATTTCGTAGATAATTTGTCATTTTTCATTTAAAATTCAACAATTTTATTAAAAATTTAACTATACGGTGAAAAGTAAAAATATTTATTTAAAAATTTGATTCATTTGGAGAAAATTAACTTTCTTCTTGAAAAATTATATTTTCAGATTGAAAATTCAACTATTTCATAGATAATTTGTCTTTTTGTTTTTAAAATTCAACAATTTTAATAAAAATTTAACTATTCGGTTAAAACTTGAAATGTTAATTCAAAAATTTGATTATTTTGTAGAAAATTAACTTTCTTTTAAAAAAATTATATTTTCAGATTGAAAATTCAACTATTTCGTATATAATATGTCTTTTTGTATTTAAAATTCAACAATTTTAATAAAAATTTAAATATTCGGCTAAAACTTAAAATATTTATTTAAAAATTTGATGATTTTGTGGAAAATTAACTTTCTTGTTGAAAAATTATATTTTCAGATTTAAAATTCAATTATTTTGTAAATACTTTGTCTTGTATTTAAAATTCAACAATTTTGATAAAAAAATCCACAATTTTTATAAAAAATTAACTTTTTTGTTGAAAAATTAGATTTTTACATAAAAAATTCAACTATCTTGTAGATAATTTGTCTTTTAGTATTTATATTTCAACAATTTTAATACAAATCGAACTTCAAAGTTTTATTTTTGGATTGAAAATTCAATTATTTTGTAAATAATTGAAAACTTATTTTTTAGTTGAAAATTTAACTATTTAGTTATAAAGTCATTTTTTTAATCAAAAGTCAAGTTTCTTGTTCAAAATTCATCTTTTCCGGTTTAAGGTAGTTGTCGTGCCAAAAATCAGGTCTCTGGGAGAAAATGGGGTCTAATGAAAGAAAAAACATTATTTTTTAAGAAAAAATTAAATGAAAAAAAAAAGTATTTCAACAAAAGTGCTTGTAATTGAATTTTTTCTCACTATCGCTTTTTAGCCAATTTTTTTAAAGTGGTTCAATTTCAATAAACATGGCTTATTTTTTCGGGAAAAAGCATTCTACACAACTTTACTGTTTTTAATTTCAAAACTAATTGAATATTCTTCAAATATAGTTTTCTATTCGTTTAAAAAAAAATTTACTACAAAGAATTGTTTTAATTATTTCAGCAATGGAAAAATTTACTTTCAAAATTGAAAACAGTAAATTGGTAGAGAAGGTCTCCTGAAAAAATCAGCCATTCATTATTTAAATTCAACTATTGTTCAAAAATTAGTAAGAAGCGATGGCAAGAAAAAATTTCATTGTTAAAAACATTGTCAAAACACATTTTTTTTCTGAGTTTAAAAATTTTCTTATTAAAAATAATGTTTTTGATTTTAAATTATATACTCAGTAATATTATTTTGTTTAATTCAACTGGCTGAGAATTAATTTTTCTTGTTTGTTTAAAAGTAGTTTTTCAACTGAAAATTTAACTGTTCCATAGTTGGTTAAAAATTATTTTTTTCTAGTTGAAAATTTATTTGTTTTTTCGAAAATTCTTCTTTTGGTAAAAAATTGAACTGTTTTGATAAAAATTAGTTCTTTAGGATCAAAAATTGATCTTTTATGGTTTAAGAATCATATTCCTTAGATGAAAATTCATTTTTTTGATAAAAATTCAACTGTCTTCGAAAAAATTCGCCTTTTTGTGAGAAAATTTAACTATTTGGTTGTGAATTTGCCTCTTTTGCTTGAAAGTTCATCTGCTTGGTTGGTAATGCAACTATTTGGTTACAAATTAATTTTATTATTGTTCAAAATTCGTCTTTTTGGATTGAAAATTCATCTCTTTCGGTAGAAAATGAATCTTTGTTGGTTGAAAATTCAAATATTTTTTCCCCTACTATTCCCCTATTTTTGTGAAAAATTACCCTATTTTATAATTACTCTTGAATGATTAGCGAAGTTTATAGTTGACATGTTTATAGATGCCAATGGACATTGGCAACTGAACTCACTAGAAACGCGAAAACATGCAGAATAAATGTGAAATCCGTGTTTAGCCAATGATTACTTGGGGTCAAAAATGGCCTAAAATTGGTAACGTAGTTTATGGACATCCCCTTACAGAGGATAATGAAAAAAAACAATATGCATTCTCTCCCCTAGTTCCAATACATCAGCATCATGCCACCAATAACCCTAATCCCCGAACCACGCTTCATTCAATATCTGAAACTTCGGAATCCCCACGTACATCTTTGAAAAGCCAGTACCTATCCCCAAATCACCATTACCCCTGGGCAGGCGTTGCATTAAATTTGACGCCGGGCGGCATAAACAAAAGGGAAGAATTCAAGGGGTCCGAAGTAGGAACGGTCATATACATATACGCTAGTATTGCATACATGTGACTCTACCCTGCGGTTTGGCTTCCCAAGTGGCATGTGGGATCCGTCAGAACATTCATATACAGAGTGGTATTATTTATGAGCATTGGATATACACAGAGCTCAGGATTTCGATGTTCATGCTGCGAAAGAAACAAACGGGAAAGAGGGTTGGAGAGAGGACAACTTCTGCATACCGAACATTCTGGGATTTGGTACACCAGAACAAATTTTATCTTCAAAACCAGCATTTGGATCTAGTTGAGCTAAATCTAGTTTGAATGACAAGGATTTTTTTGTAACGAAATTATGAACATACTGTTGATTTAGCTACAACATCCTAGTAGCACCTAGTAAACGAAACCTAGTTTCGTTAGCATGGCACCTCTGGTTAGTGATGATGAATATCTAGTGTAGTAGCTCATGGCGATTCCATAGCGATAATTAAAACACTGTTAAACATTATATTTTCTGAACAATTATTCAGAACAACTAGTCACAGACTATAATACGGCTGCCAAGTACTATGGACGTATTCACTATGGGTGTATTTATTTGTGCTCATTTTATGAGCATTTTGCTTCCTCATAAGTATCGAATGAATTTGCTTCCTCATAGAGGGACGTTTTCCCTAACAAAAGAAAAAAATGGACACTTTCAATATTTTTTAAAATTATGTTTCTGTCTTTCCGAAAATTGTATTTTCAGAAAATCAGAGCGCCCACCAAAATGTCAATTCATGTGTTCTGTTACAATGAACAACATTTAACCTACGGTAGTTTTATATTTCAAATTGAAACCTCATAGACACAATGTAACTTTTCTTAAAATCCCAGTGGGAAAACCAAAAAATGATGTTCTTGAGACGTGTTTGAGACATCCCTAAGATGTCTTTTGGAACATGTCTTTTGGACATCCTAGGGATGCTCTTAAGACGTCTAATGTCAGTACGAATGATGTCCTGAGAACGTCCCATGTCTTTAGGACGTCTTCAGGACATCTTTAGGACATTGGACGTCTCAGAGACGTTGATTGGACTGACATTGGACGTCCTAGGAACGTCCCAGAAACGTTCTTGGGATCTTCATGTTTTCGTGCCCACTGGGATGTACTGAGTAGCATTGATTAATCAATAATGGTCTTCGAAAGTTCGTCAAAAGATCAATCCACGCATCTCGAAAACGTAAACAATTACATCAAATGCATTACTGTTATATTTCCAATGTAAAAAACTTCTTTTATAAACAAGGAAACTGATTTTGTTGAAAATTTTAAAAACGATATTCATAGGTTATAGTAGAACATAAAAAGTTCTTAATTTTGGCAATCGATGCGTCTCGAAGACGCGAACAAATATATTGTATACATGCCCAATATTAAAAAAGTTTTCCTTATATCAACAAGATAAACAACATATTTTTCCAATTTATAAATCAGTATTGCTGGATCATAAGAAGTTTTTAGAAGGTTCGTCAATAGGTCATTCGACGTGTCTCGAAAACGCAAACAAACATGTCCGATACATTACTGTAGTACTCATAACATAACAAAGTTTTTCTCATACAATCAGAATACACACATTTTTTTAAACTTCATAAATCGGTAATGGTCGGTCACAAAAGGTTCACCAATAGGTCAATTGATGCGTCTCAAGAATGCGAACAAATACTCTACATGTAATATTGTCGTGTTTTGAATATCAGAAAAGCTTTCTTCATATAAACAGAGAAACCATTTTTTGTAAACTTCATAAATCGTTACTGGTGTGTCATAAAAGGTTCATCAATAGGTCAATCGATGCGTCTCAAGGACGCGAACAAATACTCTACATGTAATATTGTCGTGTTTTGAATATTAAAAACGTTTTTCCCATATAAACAGAATAAACCATTATTTTCAACTTCATAAATCGGTACTGATGAGTCATAAAAGGTTCATCAATAGGTCAATCGATGCGTCTCAAAGACGCGAACGAATACTCTACATGTAATATTGACGTATTTTAAATATTAACAAAGTTTTTCTTATATATAAACAGTATAAACCATTTTTTCAAACTTCATTAGTCGGTACTGGCGGATCATAAAAGGTTAATCGATGCGCCTCAAGGACGCAAACAAATACACTACATGTAATATTGTCGTCTTTTGAATATCAAAGAAGTTTTTTTCATATAAACAGAATAATCCATTACTTTCAACTTCATAAATTGGTACTGGTGGGTCATAAAAGGTTCATCAATAGGTCAATCGATGCGT